>JAQISU010001236.1:22334699-22584699 GCA_029339505.1 Unio delphinus
TCAAATTCGTTAGTTTTAACTTGTCGATCCACGCGTATGTCTAAACTTGAGTCTAATCTTCTTACCAGTCTATTACGTGATTGTTGTATTACTTTGTTTTAATTATATAAAGAACATAGACTTGAAATGTTTTTGAATGGGATATTTCAAGATGGCGATTGAACGAGAAGAATGACACAAATACTATCAGATCATGTTTCCCGAAAAATTAAAGATAACGTTTTCTTTGAGACGAGTTAGGGTACTTTTGACTCTAGCACTCAGAACTTGAGACTGACGGGTGCACGTTTTGCAAACCAGCCCAAGACAAGGCCAGTTTGAACGTTTCGGTGTGTCTTCGAGACGTTTTACCTCAACGGCTTAGGCATGACATAACCGTTTATGTTTTGATCCACCATGACACCAATGAAGCAAGCAGTTGGATGACTCATGAATTAATCAGACTTGATTGGATGACTCATAAATTAATCAGACTTAATTGGATGACTCATGAATTAATCAGACTTGATTGGATGACTTATGAATTAAACAGACTTGATTGGATGACTTATTAATTAAACATACTTGATTGGATGACTTATGAATTAAACAGACTTGATTGGATGACTTATGAATTAAACAGACTTAATTGGATGACTCATGAATTAATCAGACTTGAGCGCAAAGACGTCAATATGTTTTATTAAGGTACAATGTAAATGTCAGATGGCAATTTCAATAGACGTTTACTGGTATGGATGAAATCATTTGAGGTGTCTTTAGTTTATAACTAATCACATTTCATAAATCATCAGTCTTTGTAGTGCCTTTCTTCTGTAAGTCTTCACTGCTAATTCTTCAGGTCTTCACTGCTAAATCTTCAAGTCGTCATTACTAAATATCCAAGCATTCAATTGAATCGAATGTGACAGTAGGGGATCTTACACCATTGACAAGTTTAGTGCTGTAGCAAATAAATCAAAGACCTTTCCAATAGTTGAATTTTAATCCAGCTGGACTCTCTCTCTCTCTCTCTCTCTCTCTCTCTCTCTCTCTCTCTCTCTCTGCATGGTCATCCTTTATGTGATTAATGTATTCCATATTTGTACAGCCGCCGCACCCGACAGAGCTTTTAAATTATTCCAGCCTGATAACACATACAATAGTGCATTCAAACAGCAACAATTATTGTAGTTGTTGGCCAATCAGACAAGCGTGGGTGCATTGATTAATTTACAACTAGTGGCATGTTCTCTGAACAATCCGGTTTGTAAAATTGAGTCTTTCGCTCCATATATCAGTGCATAAGATAGCGCCGATGATTATAATAAGCAAACCCCTCAAATTTGACAATATGTTGGTTATAAATAAACTTGAGAAACCGGTTTGTTTGGGTAATTTAGTGCAAAGGAAAAAGAGAATATACTAATGTGCCGTACTATGAATTTGTATTATGTTTAATTACCCACTCTTGTCACGCCTAAGGAACAATCAAATTTATAATTTGAACGAATAATTCACTTTTGCTTTTGAATTATCCAAGATAACCTGGGTTTGTTTGAATATTTGTCCGTGTTTTATTCATTCCCGTTGCACTATGAATATGTTTATGCTCGCCTGTGTAAAGTGAGATACAGAGATGAGTTCATAGTACAGTCACATATGAGACCGGAGAGAGAGAGAGAGAGAGAGAGAGAGAGAGAGAGAGAGAGAGAGAGAGAGAGGAACTCGTTTATTTGGTATTGGTATACGGCTTAATGCCATTTTTCAGCACAATGTAGGCTATACATGGCGGCCAGTATTAATTATGGAGGAAGAACCCGGAAAAACTCCTGAATAAACTACTCGCTCAAGAGAAGGTACCAGCAAGCTTTCGAACATACCCACATTTTCTGAGCCCGAGATTAGAAACCAACGCAGAGGTGAGATAACAGTGATATAACGATTAGCCCTTTAGACCACTCAGCCACTCGAAGCCCCTAACTCGTTTAATAATAATGCTGGTTCATGACATTGTGATGGTGGCCACGAAAGTTGCATGAGAATATATTTCAGTTTTGCATCAGATACAGCTCTTACGCTTATGATTCACACGAGTTTGCGATAAAGTATTCATGTTAAATGTATCCCCTCTAAAAAGACTAGACATTCAACACTTCCGTCCGTTTCTTTGGACACGAATGAAGTTACAGTTCATAAGACTTCAGAACTGTGGTGTAGCAAAAAGTTCAGCCCCCACCCCACCCCACGGTGAAGCGTACGTCGACGCTATCGTCATCCAGTTAAGAGACAGATCACTGTAAATAGTTGAAGAACGTTCATTAGGAGGTTTTGTACTAAACATTGGGACCAGGTGGCTTCCATTTCAACGGCGTGGTTTCCATTGTAACAAGGTGGAAACAATATTGTCTACTTTTCCAACACTGATGTACTAATGTGTGTGTGTGTGTGTGTGTGTGTGTGTGTGTGTGTGTGTGTGTGTGTTATTTACATTGGTAGCGAAGCTTTTACAATTGTTCAGTCTTAGTGCTGCGATGTCTGCAGTGTGACAGATTATTGTGATATCGAACACTGGTGCATCCTGGTGCAGACATACAGCATCATAATCCACCCAGTTACATATCCTGACACCAGTCCGACCAGCTCTAACCCTAACCTCTTAATGCTCTGCTCCCAGTGAGGCGGATGCTGTTGCAATATTTATAAGTCTTTGGTATGACTCACCGGCGCTTGAACCCAAGACCTTCCATATACGAGGCGGACGCGTGAACCAAGAGTGTTCCTTGGTCAAATCCAAACAAATTTTTAGTCAAGGTTAGCTTTCCTATCAACGTTGTTGCTTAAATTTATTTGGTTTAGTCTGACGCCTGTTGCAAATTGTAACAAACTTGTTCGAAATTTCCTTAGGGGATACCTGACCAAAATTTGGTATAGGTTGGCTTTACTAGTAACAATATAGTTTCCTTATGTCCGTTGTCTAGTTCTTTTTTAAATCAAATTCTGATTAAACTTGGTCAAAATATTCATTTGGCAGCACGACACGAGTGTTATACTTTCTAACATAAATCGCTTGATCAAATTTGACAGAATATGTGTTTGGACTGGAGGCCATTTAAACATCAGACCCATTTCGACCTCTTGCTTACGATTTTAATAACAAGGGTATATCAGTTATTATCATGTAAAGGAGTATCTTAATCGAATTTGTTAATCAATATGTATTTTCTTGATTCAAAATAAATGTATTAAAACACTGAGCGTTTCCAGGCAATACTACTTGAATTAAGGAGCCGTCGTGGCTCCCCGATTAGAATACTGACTGAGCGATCAAAATGTTTCGGGTTCGAAGCCTATGATCGGACCAGCTTTGGCCAGCGATAGTGGAGTATCCTTGGTTAGAGCTCTTGATTCAAATTTCCTAGGCACCTATTTTCGGTGATGTGCCGCAAAATCTTAGAAGAAACTACTTGAAATAAATGGAGACAGGCCAAGTTTACCCGAGGTTTCATCCAAATTAAAGAAAAGATCATTTTCAATTTCGCTTATTCACGTAGGTACAATTCACTCGTTTTTGACCGATAAAATAGCAAGCGTTAAATCATATCAGAGATATATAAATGTTTTATATGCTGGTTATGTTGTATTTAGAGTTAAATTTCAATCAATATATCACTGGTAAGGCGCGTGTCGTTTAGGGCCTCAGTCAGGTAAAGGCACTGGTGGTTCCGAATATCACGGTTTTTGCCTTTTTCTAATTGCTGCCATTTACACAAATAAATTTGTCCATACACACAGTGTTATGTAACATATTAGATTAATAATGATGCATATAATCCAGTTATAACTATGAAAAATGTGCAAACAATATACGAGTTCAAGGATTTGGTTGTACAATAAACCAAACTATAGTCAGAGGTCACATGAGTTTTGTCCCTTTGCGAATGTTCAGTGGTCGTTCGAGATAATAAGCTGTAACATTTGAAATACCCAATAAAACAGGGAACAGAATGAGTTAAAATGAGTAAATAGTTTAGAATTAGTTCTCATTGCACACTAGACATAAAGTTCAACATTGCAAGTAGTCTTGCACTTTATTTCACCAATATTCCTCGAAATCCCTTCTGATCTATAATATTGCCCACCAGTCCATACGTTTGTAACCCCCCCCCTCCCTTATTATTTTAGAATCAAAAGTTCTCACGGATATAAAACACATGCATAAACGTCGTCATTTCATTCACTGATTTATAGATTATAATCTGACTGTCCGCAGAGGGTCCCAAACGCTATCAACGTTTTGGCGTTTCGAATCAAACGGGGGTATCTTTAGCAACACGGTCGGCATAATTGCATGTTATAGTCTGTGTCTACATCCTCGTTTGTTTGTACCCCACCCCTTGCCGATGTCAGTAACGAAAAGCATAAACAAGATAAAAAGTCAATAAATCTTACTCAATCATTGATTTATAATTTCTAACCCGATTGCGACCAGAGTGTCCAAAGAGCACGTTCGGCCGTCATGGCGGAACTTCTGAATGTATACGTCTCGGGCATCATCATTTATCTTACAATTAATCTAATTCTAATTTCATTCATAGCCAATCCAAAAATGAAAAGTGTTACTGCATAAGTAGGGTAGCTTGAGCACAAATATAATGAAATTCTAAATTGTAATGGAATCTCCATATTTATCCACATTTAAAAACTGGTCTCTCAACTGCGAGTTTATACAAGGGATGGAACTTATATAATCCTGCTACTTGTTGCCGACGAGTTACGTACCTTGTCATATGCTGCTACAGTCTGCATCTTACCGGTCATTCATAACAAAACTTTACTAATAAGTTCCCATGTCAAGTTTTGGAATATTTTAACAAAAATCATTAACTTTAAGTTTCTGAATGATCATTTATATTTATTGGTCTTAAATTATCTTTGATGCAATATTCAGCGTAAAACAAATATCCAGTCAACCCCGAGACGCGGTATTTTATTTGATGACAGTAATGTATATATTTAAAATACCTGTTTTCAGTTCAGCACCAACATAATCCGGTTCTGATGGTTAGGAGGAGGGGGTATGTGAAATAAGGCCAATGTTTTATCCATTAATTTACGTCATAGTGTGTCGCTTTAAGAAATAAAAACACTTCTCTGGCCATCGCCCTTGAAGTTGTCCATTCCTGTAGCAAATTTTAGTAATGAATTTTCCAAAGTAAAATCTTTTAAAGTACTGAAATTCTATAAAACAATTACCTATATTTTTCTTTTACAAATATATTGGGGTCTCCAAAGAAGTTTTGCTACTAAAATGTTATTTTTAATTTTCAACCAAACATGGTCAGTCAACCAACCCCATATATACTTTATTTAGACTGGTTGCCATTGTTTAATAATATTCGTGCTATTAATCCTTCAGAAAGTATGTGTATAGTACTTGAATTTTAGTTAGCATGTACGATGAGACAATCTGCATCATTGCCATCGTCCGTTATTTTGTTTGAACATATTCACTGCCAATCTGAATTTAACCAGATTGATCGTATTGCTTTAATAAATCAAGGAAAAGGTTTGAATGAAAGTTATCACATGTATAGCCAACAACATCGTACAAAATAGTATCTACAATATTTTGCAGAGCGAACAACTTAGACTTATCTTTTATATTAAGAGTAAAAGTATCTTAGATCAAGACAGAAAGTAGTAAAAAATACATATTTTAATTGTAAAACGAAAGTAACACGAACCATACATAAAGATGAACGCAGAGAAACAAAGAACTATTTGTTAATGGGAATATTTTGTCATGATGTAAAAGTGCCGTGGCTATTAAATCTGTTTGAAACAGGTTCCTTTCAGAATTCGTGTTTGTTTTCCTGACATCACCTCAGCTATAAGACCGATTCCTTCGTTAAACGTAGTCACGTGTTCCCAGCAATATTCTGAGCAACCCTGCGTAGGGGGAGATATTTCGTAATTATCTTCTTTTTTTCTGCCAGAAAGCCTTGTTTGCATGTGTTGGCATATTTCACTGGTAGTCCTGGTATCATGTGATCGACATACATAAATGGTAGTCATGGTATCGTGTAATCAACATGCGTAAATTGTTGTTATGGTAATCGGCATGATTATATGATAGTCATGGTATCGTGTAATTGTTATGTAAAAAAAAAGTTTGTTAATATTTCTTGCTGTGAGACGGAATTAGTCGTAAGTTAAGTAACGTCAATATCCATGGAGAGAGAGAGAGAGAGAGAGAGAGAGAGAGAGAGAGAGAGAGAGAGAGAGAGAGAGAGAGAGAAAGAGAGAGAGAGAGAGTGAGAGAGAGAAGAAAGGAAGAGTGTCGCCACGATGATAAGACAGCTACATCTGTAATGAGAAGACAGACATCTATTTTCTCGTCGGTACGGAACTGACCTTATTTAATTAATCAACACACATATATTGACTACATTCTAGAAACACATCTAAAAACTTTATAATAAAAATTCATGAAATACATATTATATTTTCCTTTTTTAAGCTTCCCAACTTCATTCATTCGTATAACTTCTGCATTTTAGAATATTATACAAATAGTTAATTCTCGATCAATTTCAAGATAGTCAAAGGTATAAAATGTAATAACTGTAATTATTGTACCAATTAATTTAAAGAAATGCATTTGACTTATTATAAAATAGAATATAGATTTAAAATATATTGCTAGATATTATTCTTTCTTACTTAAAGAATACTTTATTTCAATCATTAAATCAAAACATGAAGTTGGTAGCGAATTCAACCTTTACAATAAAAATTACATAAATATAATTAAATATGAATTCTTTTAAACATATAAACATTCCATTACAATATATTATAAATAAAAGTATTAAGTGAACAATGTTGCTAACATAACAATGTTACTATTAAAATCTCAAACATTAAAAGTACTTATTCCTAAAGAAGTTACGACATATTCACTTTTTACCTGTAATGAGAAGACAGACATCTATTTTCTCGTCTGTACGGAACTGACCTGAACCTTTCATGCGTGGTCTATTTATATGCATCCTGTGTCAGGGTTAACGTACCGGTCAGAAAAGATGTCCGTTCTCATCAGGTAGGGATCAGTTTCATCCGGTAGAAAACAGTTTGTTTTACGTCATCTGACATAAGTTAAAACTCAAACTTGTGGTTTATTTATATTCGTTTGGCACAAGTCAGGACCACAGTAATCCCTTAATATACTAAGCCAGCAACGATGTCTTAATATACTAAGCCAGCAGCGATGTCTGTCCATCATTAGATAAGAACCATTCTGTTTTACGTCAGCAACAGAAGTTTTTTTTTAAAAAGTTTGTTCCACTTTTATTAACCGAATTGGAAATTCGCCAATGCCTGGGTTACAGAATATATGTTTTACTGATAAGACTTAGGAGCTGACTCATAGATGGTCAGTAAGATGTTGCCTTATAACCTAATTCCACACAAATTGTACATTGGTAAGATTCGGTTATCTTAGTAGTTTTTGGCAATATACATTGCTTATATTTCGCTTACACAGCAACTATCTTCGTTCCATATAGTAAATAAAATTACTGTTAATATATTTTGACTAAACATTATTTTAATACAATTTAAAGAAAATAGCAATCTTATTAATTTTACTAAAAAATAAATTCTAACATAATCGACATATTTAATTGGTAGTCATGGTATCGTGTAATCAACATATTTAAATGGTAGTCATGGTATCGTGTAATCAACATGTGTAAATTGTAGTTATGGTAGCATCTAATATGCGTAACTATATGGTAATCGTGGTACCATGTAATTAAGATACTTAAATGGTAGTCATGGTACCGTGTAATCAACATATTTAAATGGTAGTCATGGTAGCATGCAATATGCATTCTTCAGTTGTTGTTATGGGGACATTCTAAATATATTAAGAATTTCTGGGAGAGTGAAGGTGTAAGGTAAAGTTGTTTGCATTGCAATATACACAATTGCAATGATGATGGCATACCTCTATGTTACTTTTATGTACTGTGGCCAAACTTTTCTAAACATAGACCTAACCAAAATGACTGATACCATGTTCCGGAATCGTCAGCCTGAATTAGTCTAAAGCACACCGTTTTCAGCAGTTATATATAAATATTGAAAGAAAATCTTGCCAGACTAGACAATAACGGCTTCTGAAAGTGATATAAATGAATTACAAAATGCATTTTGTAGAAGTAGTTGGCGGCTGGTGTTTACAAAATGAAATGGAAGCCCAGGAAGTGAAAATTACCAAGTGGAGCTATCAGTTTCTTGATAGCTGCACATCAAAAGCAAGGCCAAGTTGTATACTCTATAATTCATAATACATCAATCGATTATACATCAAAAGCAAGGCCAAGTTGTATACTCTATAATTCATAATACATCAATCGATTATACATCAAAAGCAAGGCCAAGTTGTATACTCTATAATTCATAATACATCAATCGATTATACATCAAAAGCAAGGCCAAGTTGTATACTCTATAGCTCCTACTAGACCACTCAACCATACATAAATAGAGATACAATTAAAAGTTCATTTTAAAATATCTAAGATATACAAGGTCTGTTTAAAAAGCCAGTATAATCAGTGAGGAAAACCGGGGAAATTGCTTTTCTTTAAAAATCAGCACTGTAGAGCGCCACCAATGGTATCATGTAATCAGTATTGATGAAATGGTTGTCATGGTATCTTGTAATCGGTATTGATGAAATGGTAGTCATGCTATCTTGTAATCGGTATTGCTTACATGGTAGTCATGGTATCTTGTAATCAGTATTGCTTACATGGTTGTCATGGTATCTTGTAATCGGTATTGATGAAATTGTAGTCATGCTATCTTGTAATCGGTATTGCTTACATGGTAGTCATGTTATCTTGTAATCCGTATTGATGAAATGGTAGTCATGCTATCTTGTAATAGGTATTGATGAAATGGTAGTCATGGTATCTTGTAATCGGTATTGCTTACATGGTAGTCATGGTATCTTGTAATCGGTATTGCTTACATGGTTGTCATGGTATCTTGTAATCGGTATTGCTTACATGGTTGTCATGTTATCTTGTAATCGGTATTGATGAAATGGTAGTCATGCTATCTTGTAATCGGTATTGCTTACATGGTAGTCATGTTATCTTGTAATCGGTATTGATGAAATGGTAGTCATGGTATCTTGTAATAGGTATTGATGAAATGGTAGTCATGGTATCTTGTAATCGGTATTGCTTACATGGTTGTCATGTTATCTTGTAATCGGTATTGCTTACATGGTAGTCATGCTATCTTGTAATCGGTATTGCTTACATGGTAGTCATGTTATCTTGTAATCGGTATTGATGAAATGGTAGTCATGGTATCTTGTAATCGGTATTGATGAAATGGTAGTCATGGTATCTTGTAATAGGTATTGATGAAATGGTAGTCATGGTATCTTGTAATAGGTATTGATGAAATGGTAGTCATGCTATCTTGTAATCGGTATTGCTTATATGGTAGTCATGGTATCTTGTAATCGGTATTGCTTACATGGTTGTCATGTTATCTTGTAATCGGTATTGATGAAATGGTAGTCATGGTATCTTGTAATCGGTATTGCTTACATGGTAGTCATGGTATCTTGTAATCTGTATTGATGAAATGGTAGTCATGGTATCTTGTAATCGGTATTGCTTACATGGTAGTCATGGTATCTTGTAATAGATATTGATGAAATGATAGTCATGGTATCTTGTAATCGGTATTGATGAAATGGTAGTCATGTTATCTTGCAATCGGTATTGCTTACATGGTAGTCATGTTATCTTGTAATAGGTATTGATGAAATGGTAGTCATGGTATCTTGTAATAGGTACTGCTTACATGGTAGTCATGTTATCTTGTAATAGGTATTGATGAAATGGTAGTCATGTTATCTTGTAATAGGTATTGATGAAATGGTAGTCATGGTATCTTGTAATCTGTGTTGATGAAATGGTAGTCATGTTATCATGTAATCAGTATTAATGAAATGGTAATCATGGTATCTTGTAATAGGTATTGCTTACATGGTAGTCATGGTATCATGTAAACAGTATTGGTTCAGTTATATTCGTGTTATCATGCACAGATCAGGATATTGTTTGACTTCATGGCTAAATCAAAAAAATTAGACTCATATTCCGTGACAAGAGCTTTCAAAGTATTTTATCACATCTGTATGAACCTATGCTGCTGAAATTTGTGGTATAAATGTTCATATACATTTAAAAAGGTGTAAGGTACAGGGTAGGTTATGCACAAGACGTTTAAAACTTTTTAGACATAAATATGCCTTCAACAACGATGAGAATTTGGATGACTACTTTTTGTTTTAAGTTTTATTGTAAATGTATTACGATGATGGATTAGGTTGTTTTGAATGGATGATAATTGATATCCAAGACAACGTTATGCTGAGAGAAATGGACGAGTCGGGTAAACTTGTACAGATTTCGAAAGTTAAAGACATATTTTTAAAATATGGATTGGGTTACTTTTTGTTTGCATAGGATGTACGAGATGATGACGTATCCTTGTCCAATCCAGAGAACGTCTTACAGTTCATGTACCTCGGGATTGCAATACTGCCGTAAATTATCACACAAAGCATATCACTCTAGTAAATGTTATAATGCTTCTTGCGTTTATACGACAGATTTATTAAATACATCTCTACAACAAGTAGTATCTATCTATCTATCTATCTATCTATCTATCTATCTATCTATCTATCTATCTATCTATCTCTCTCTCTCTCTCTCTCTCTCTCTCTCTCTCTCTCTCTCTCTCTCTCTCTCTCTCTCTATATATATATATATATATATATATATATATATATAGTAAGTGAGAGTGAGAGAGAAGAGTAGAGAGAGGGAGAGAAACAGAGACACACATACAGACGGACAGGGAGAGAGAGAGAGGGAGAGATAGAGCGCGCTCTGGTGGTCTAGTAGTTAGAACGTCCACCTCAGATGTGGGGAGGTCGTGTGTTCGATCCTCGATTGAGTCATACCAAAGACTTACAAAACTGTCACACTGCAGACATTGTAGCGATATGACTGAAAATTTTATAAAATCTACGTTAAAATTCCAATTCACATCTCTCTCTCTCTCTCTCTCTCTCTCTCTCTCTCTCTCTCTCTCTCTCTCTCTCTCTCTCTCTCTCTCGCTCTCTCTCTCTCTCTCTCTCATGTGTGTGTGTGTGTGTGTGTGTTTGGTAAGTATAGACACATCATTTGGCCTTACAAAACTTACCGATTGCCCATATTATCTTTTATTTATAATGTAGTTTCCTAGATTATATTAGTTCACAAATGTATCGCGCTGAAACTCTAATATATATCGCAGACTATCGACGTTTTGCCAATTCCAGACGTCTTAGTCAGCATGTCTCTAATTAGCTCATCGCGCATACACGATCGAAAAATTTAAATTGGTTTCTATTTGTAAGAGAATCAGTAGTTTTATAGCTTCCAAAACTCCATGATCCTTCTAGTTCTTTCTACTTTTAGCCACTGTTATGTTTTAGAGTGTTTTTATGTTCGGCGACAACGTTAACGTTCTGGTGTAATTTAAACATGAAATACATGTATATTGCTATAAAACCCAGGACAAATTAGGCACGATACTTATTTTGTCCGATATCACTTCAAATAAATTACTCACACAGTATTTTTTATATCGAACTAATTTGTTCGATCCATTAGCTGCATATAACTATTCAAGTGACCACACCCCTGTCTATTTAACTATTCAAGTGACCACACCCCTGTCTATTTAACTATTCAAGTGACCACACCCCTGTCTATTTTGTGTTTTCTGGTCATCTCGGCATATTTTTTTGCGATTCTAGCGTGAAATAGGGGTTCGTACTAAACCGACCCAGAATTGTCTTTTATTTTCAGTAACCATAGCATCGCATCATCATAATAATATATTTTAAGGTTCTGGAAAGCATACAAACTATGAACCTACTATAAATACGAATCATTTTGGGGGATGGGAGAGGGAATGATTGCCACCTTCCTCCAAAGTCTGATATGACAACGTGTTGTTACAAGCCAAGGGTCTTTTTTTGACCGAGCGGTTGTCAAACCCTGGCGCGATTCCCTCTATAAATCATAGGAATTCTTAGATTTGTGTGATCACTTGATTTATTATTAGAACTCGGTGCAGTGCAAACATTCCTTAGCCCGAAATACTTAGCCAATTACTAGGAGCAAACGTCACGAAGTGAAGTGTTAGTGAGTTTCCATGATGCCATGGTTCACGTTTTGGTGAATTCAGGTCAGAGCCGCATGACTGTGCCTGTCGTACTGTTGTCCGTATTAACATTTATTGGTGTACAATGTTGGTGTGACTGCAGTGGCAGTATTTACCGCATGAGACAGGTAAATTACACAATGGAATAAACAAGGGACTCAGTAGAGAGCATTTATGTCGCTATCATGGCAAATGTGATGCAGTTTTATTGGCGAAATGTGCCTTGAAACCATGAATTGACTGGCCTGAGGTGGCGTAGTAAAAATAGTTCATGCAGTAGGGAATATTTGTATAGTTGATGAAAAGAAACCATGCAGATGTGCGGTTGATAGACGATTGGAAAGTTGTGAGATATGTGGTTTTGCATTGATTATACTACAAGCTATGTATATAGTGGACACGTCGGGCTTTCTAATTTAAAGCTGAAGTTGAATATTAGTCTTTGCAAATTTTCGTTATGACTGATACAGGAATCGCGCCAGGGTTTGACACAGCTCGATCAAGCAAATATATCTGTCTTGCAACAGTACTAACCGTTGCCTCGTTTGGCGCGCATCATTAAGAGGTTAGTGCTAGGACAGGTTGGTTTGGTGTCAGGATAATGTGATTTGGTGGAACATGGTGCTACGTGTCTTTGGTCTGTGGCATAATACCCCAGTAATAGAGGTAACTATAAACTGCCACACTGCAGACTTGATAGATACATGACTAATTACACACATTTTGACACTCATTCTTGAGAAGGAAGGTCTTCCGATTTTACCCAAATCCTTACCACGGCACAAAAGAAGCAAACATGCCGAACTGGATACACATACTACTGTACTAAATAAAAAATGAACCAACAGTTATATTCTAAAACCAATGGGAGACTAGCCTATAATTCATTACGGCAAAAAAGAGAACCAAAGGTTATATTCTAAAACCAATGGGAGACAAGCCTATAATTCTTTACGGCAAAAAAGAGAACCACAGGTTATATTCTAAAACCAATGGGAGACTAGCCTATAATTCATTACGGCAAAAAAGAGAACCAAAGGTTATATTCTAAAACCAATGGGAGATAATTCATTACGGCAAAAAAGAGAACCAAAGGTTATATTCTAAAACCAATGGGAGACTAGCCTATAATTCATTACGGCAAAAAAGAGAACCAAAGGTTATATTCTAAAACTAATGGGAGACTAGCCTATAATTCATTACGGCAAAAAAGAGAACCACAGGTTATATTCTAAAACCAATGGGAGACTAGCCTATAATTCATTACGGCAAAAAAGAGAACCAAAGGTTATATTCTAAAACCAAAGGGAGACAAGCCTATAATTCTTTACGGCAAAAAAGAGAACCAAAGGTTATATTCTAAAACCAATGGGAGACAAGCCTATAATTCTTTACGGCAAAAAAGAGAACCAAAGGTTATATTCTAAAACCAATTGGAGACTAGCCTATAATTCATTACGGCAAAAAAGAGAACCAAAGGTTATATTCTAAAACTAATGGGAGACTAGCCTATAATTCATTACGGCAAAAAAGAGAACCACAGGTTATATTCTAAAACTAATGGGAGACTAGCCTATAATTCTTTACGGCAAAAAAGAGAACCAAAGGTTATATTCTAAAATCAATGGGAGACTAGCCTATAATTCATTACGGCAAAAAGAGAACCAAAGGTTATATTCCAAAACCAATGGGAGACAAGCCTATAATTCTTTACGGCAAAAAAGAGAACCACAGGTTATATTCTAAAACCAATGGGAGACTAGCCTATGATTCATTACGGCAAAAAAGAGAACCAAAGGTTATATTCTAAAACCAATGGGAGACAAGCCTATAATTCTTTACGGCAAAAAAGAGAACCAAAGGTTATATTCTAAAACCAATGGGAGACTAGCCTATAATTCATTACGGCAAAAAAGACAACCAAAGGTTATATTCTAAAACCAATGGGAGATAATTCATTACGGCAAAAAAGAGAACCAAAGGTTATATTCTAAAACCAATGGGAGACTAGCCTATAATTCATTACGGCAAAAAAGAGAACCAAAGGTTATATTCTAAAACTAATGGGAGACTAGCCTATAATTCATTACGGCAAAAAAGAGAACCACAGGTTATATTCTAAAACCAATGGGAGACTAGCCTATAATTCATTACGGCAAAAAAGAGAACCACAGGTTATATTCTAAAACCAATGGGAGACTAGCCTATAATTCATTACGGCAAAAAAGAGAACCAAAGGTTATATTCTAAAGTCAATGGGAGACAAGCCTATAATTCATTACGGCAAAAAAGAGAACCAAAGGTTATATTCTAAAACCAATGGGAGATAATTCATTACGGCAAAAAAGAGAACCAAAGGGTATATTCTAAAACCAATGGGAGACTAGCCTATAATTCATTACGGCAAAAAAGAGAACCAAAGGTTATATTCTAAAGTCAATGGGAGACAAGCCTATAATTCATTACGGCAAAAAAGAGAACCAAAGGTTATATTCTAAAACCAATGGGAGATAATTCATTACGGCAAAAAAGAGAACCAAAGGTTATATTCTAAAACCAATGGGAGACTAGCCTATAATTCATTACGGCAAAAAAGAGAACCAAAGGTTATATTCTAAAACTAATGGGAGACTAGCCTATAATTCATTACGGCAAAAAAGAGAACCACAGGTTATATTCTAAAACCAATGGGAGACTAGCCTATAATTCATTACGGCAAAAAAGAGAACCAAAGGTTATATTCTAAAACCAATGGGAGACTAGCCTATAATTCATTACGGCAAAAAAGAGAACCAAAGGTTATATTCTAAAACCAATGGGAGACAAGCCTATAATTCTTTACGGCAAAAAAGAGAACCAAAGGTTATATTCTAAAGTCAATGGGAGACAAGCCTATAATTCATTACGGCAAAAAAGAGAACCAAAGGTTATATTCTAAAACCAATGGGAGATAATTCATTACGGCAAAAAAGAGAACCAAAGGTTATATTCTAAAACCAATGGGAGACTAGCCTATAATTCATTACGGCAAAAAAGAGAACCAAAGGTTATATTCTAAAACTAATGGGAGACTAGCCTATAATTCATTACGGCAAAAAAGAGAACCACAGGTTATATTCTAAAACCAATGGGAGACTAGCCTATAATTCATTACGGCAAAAAAGAGAACCAAAGGTTATATTCTAAAACCAATGGGAGACAAGCCTATAATTCTTTACGGCAAAAAAGAGAACCAAAGGTTATATTCTAAAACCAATGGGAGACTAGCCTATAATTCTTTACGGCAAAAAAGAGAACCAAAGGTTATATTCTAAAACCAATGGGAGACAAGCCTATAATTCTTTACGGCAAAAAAGAGAACCAAAGGTTATATTCTAAAACTAATGGGAGACTAGCCTATAATTCTTTACGGCAAAAAAGAGAACCACAGGTTATATTCTAAAACCAATGGGAGACTAGCCTATAATTCATTACGGCAAAAAAGAGAACCAAAGGTTATATACTAAAACCAATGGGAGACTAGCCTATAATTCATTACGGCAAAAAAGAGAACCAAAGGTTATATTCTAAAACCAATGGGAGATAATTCATTACGGCAAAAAAGAGAACCAAAGGTTATATTCTAAAACCAATGGGAGACTAGCCTATAATTCATTACGGCAAAAAAGAGAACCAAAGGTTATATTCTAAAACTAATGGGAGACTAGCCTATAATTCATTACGGCAAAAAAGAGAACCAAAGGTTATATTCTAAAACCAATGGGAGACTAGCCTATAATTCATTACGGCAAAAAAGAGAACCAACGGTTATATTCTAAAATCAATGGGAGACTAGCCTATAATTCATTACGGCGAAATGAAAATTTGAGTTGAAACAGTACATATAAAGGAACTTACACCACTCGTAAGAAAAATACAGAAAAAGACAGGATCATTTCTATTAATGGGCTCCTTTAATTACCATTGTGGATAACGGTAGGACAATGTGATAAGAAATTCTAACTAAAAGAAACAAGTGCTAGAAAGGACACTTTTCCCTATAGCTCAATTAAAAATGGGATAATAAAAGAGAACAATTGAAGAACATGAGACAAATTTTAAAAAAAATCATACACGGGTTTCAGCAAAATCATGGTACAAAAGGTGTAATCGTCGTCGGAAATGCAAGATTTGTGGAAATAAAGGGCATATGCAGAGAAAATGCCCATAACCCTTAGAGAAAGATGAACCACAAGATAGACAAGTATTTGTTTCGGAAATGACATTTTTGTCACATCCAGGAAGAAGAGAGAAAGGAAGAACAACAGCAGAAAGAACAGCAGAGAAGCCCAAAGACGACGACCCCAAACACAAAATATACAACAACAATAAAAGCAAAGACAAAAACAGGACGTTCAACATGGTAAAGAAAGTTCTCTTAAACTAGAAGAACAACAACAGATACAACAACAACAACAGGAACAAAATGGACTGAAACAAGATGAACAACACCAACAGATTTAGTAAAAAGGAAACGAAATCCAAAGACGGAAAGAAAAAAGTAAAGTTTAGAGATCAGAGAAAGAGGACAGTGGAGAAAAGGAGAAAAGGAAAAGAAAAAACAAAGAACTAGAGAAAATACGAAAAGTTACTACAAATAACATTGATGAGTAATTTGAAGAGAGTATATGACAGCTGGGATATGAGATTTATTTATAATTAGTCATAAACTTAAAACAAACTATTATTACACCCCACCCCCACACACTTTGTTTACGAGTCATCGCAACAAGATGTTCATTTCACGTTATTGATCTGTGATAATGATGTTTTCGGTGATCTATCTCATTTTATTGCGCGAGGTTTATCTTTCTGTGTAGGATGTAATAGATATAAAAGCAAGTTTACTGGCTATAAAAGCATATGTCAATTTTCTTTTTAATTAAATTGCAGGATTGGCTGACAGAGGACTGGAATTCAGTAACTCTTATTTGTATTAATATGTTACAATTTTATACAATTATGACTTGGACTTCGAACCGGTCAGTTAACTTCAACATACTATGGCGATTGTTATGCAGTACGTATAGTTTGATAGGAGTACCAGAGTAACAACATTATAATAAAATAATGAAGTTCATATTTTAAATTGTTTACATCAACAAGTCATACAACCTGACTTACAATTTAAATTTAATGATCTTACCTCTGCTACATGCAGCTTATATTTAAATGTCTTAAAGGTGCAGACAATATTTTGGCCTCTACTTCGCGAAAATAAGAAATAATTTCGAAAAGTTAAACATGTTTTGAAAATACGGCACATTTCTTTTTTTTATTTGAAGAAAAAAAAAACTGACACTAACAAAGTGTAACGTTTCCGCTAATACTGTACCGCCATTGTAATTCAAATTTCAGCTGTAAGATTAATGATAGTAAATTTAATAATTTTATCATGAAAGTACGTCCCAAAATATACCGTTTATAATTAATACAAAATATACCGTTTATAATTAATACAAAATATACCGTTTATAATTAATACAAAATATACCTTTTATAATTAATACAAAATATACCGTTTATAATTAATACAAAATATACCGTTTATAATTAATACAAAATATACCGTTTATAATTAATACAAAATATACCGTTTATAATTAATACAAAATATACCGTTTATAATTAATACAAAATATACCGTTTATAATTAATACAAAATATACCGTTTATAATTAATACAAAATATACCGTTTATAATTAATACAAAATATACCGTTTATAATTAATACAAAATATACCGTTTATAATTAATACAAAATATACCGTTTATAATTAATACAAAATATACCGTTTATAATTAATACAAAATATACCGTTTATAATTAATACAAAATATACCGTTTATAATTAATACAAAATATACCGTTTATAATTAATACAAAATATACCGTTTATTATAATTGATACAAAATATACCGTTTATAATTAATACAAAATATACCGTTTATAATTAATACAAAATATACCGTTTATAATTAATACAAAATATACCGTTTATAATTAATACAAAATATACCGTTTATAATTAATACAAGATATACCGTTTATAATTAATACAAAATATACCGTTTATAATTAATACAAAATATACCGTTTATAATTAATACAAAATATACCGTTTATAATTAATACAAAATATACCGTTTATAATTAATACAAGATATACCGTTTATAATTAATACAAGATCTTGAAATCAGGAGCCCTTTAGGACTAAGATCACAGCTTTACTTGAAAGGTTTACAAATTTGCACCTTTCTGGTAGAATTTATTACCGCCAGTTTAAATGTTTTGGTTGAATTAGCAATGGGATTTTAACGTTACACAAGTCGCTTATTATTTTCTTTGACAATGCGCACGGCGACCTCAATGCTTTTTTTTTTAGGCGTTAACAACTCTGCATCAACGCCACTAGCATTATACAAGGGGAATCACCTATGTCGTTTATCTAATCTTTCCATTTAAGTTTTTCATATTCCTTCCATTAAATTTAAGTCTTTGATTGTGGCAGTCGTTGTCATTGTAAACTACCACATATATTTACATTTTCACAATAGAGAATTCATGTCTCACCTTTTGTGTTGCAAGACATTGAGGGAAACTCGCCATAGTGGTCCCTTTCGTATCCAAATACCTGTTCGTACGTCGACAACCATGGTACGTTAGCATTTGGATATATTTTGTATATGTGCAACGTCATTTTAAATTAGCTTGAGATTGGGCTCGACATCTAGGTCATATGCCATCTGCTTGTTATCAGACCCCCCGCCCCACTCCCACCCCACTCCACCCCGTTGGCTCAGCAATGCAGAATAGGTTCAGTATGTACTTTCTGCATTCCGTAAGAGACGTCTAATGGAATCAGGATCACACATCGGCTACCATTCTGTGTCGATGGACAAGAGACTACTGTAGTTGCCTCCTCGTCAAATAGCCTCATTATATTGGTGTGCGGTAAAAGACCAGATCAAAACAAATCAGTGTAACGTATCAAGCCAAAGCAGACCATACCAGACCGGACCAAAGCAAAGCAAACTAAAACAAAGCAGACCAGACCAGACCGGACCAAAGCAAAGCAAACTAAAACAAAGCAGACGAGACCAGACCGGACCAAAGCAAAGCAAACTAAAACAAAGCAGACCAGACCAGACCGGACCAAAGCAAAGCAAACTAAAACAAAGCAGACCAGACCAGACCGGTCCATGGTTGTAAAAAGGGAGAAAAATATTACAATCGTTTCCTTTTATATAAATCAGAAGTTTTCATATCCACAAGTTGCAAAGAAAATTTTAAAAGATTGTAATTTTCCATCTCAAATTTATCTCTCAAATTGTTGCTCACAGCACAACTTTTTTAAACTGAATAGTGGCGAGTATTGTGCATATAATGGAGATGTAACAAGGGTTCATAAGGACTTTGAAGGTCTTCGACAGTTTGGGAAAAAAAAGGTAGAATTTTTGAGGCCTTGAAAGTATGAGAAAATCGAGCAGCTTCCCTTGAGCTCTTTAAAAGTCTTCTAAAATAGAAATAAAGCCAAACATTTTAATTTCTTTCCATAATCACATAAAATTGACCAAGGTTGTTATTTTCGGATGTAGTCGAGTTTTGCTGGCTGCTGGTTTGTTTCTTTTAATGACACGTTCAGTTTTATTTCATCATTAAACAATATTGCAGTATTTTGCATTCGTTGTGTTCTCATAATATAACTTGTTAGCGAAAATAGGTATTGGAAATCTATGTTTGTGGTCTTTGAAAAGTTAGGAAAAGTCTTAGAGTTTATCATTTAGAAGTCTTATGAACCCTGCAGTGTTAATAGAAATGTCTTTCGGAAATCGTTTATTGAGTAGTGGGTACATGTTCACTGAAGATGTTCCATAAACTGCAGGCTGTTCATTCAACGGGACAAAAATTATTAAATAATCAAAAATAAAATATAGCAAAAATTAAAATTAAAATTAGCACCTATTTAACCGTCTCTAGATTGATGGATAAAAATAAAAAAAAACAAAGGCTGATGTCAAGACGTTTCTGCCAAAATTAACCAGCATATCACGAGAAGACGTAGCAGTATGGCCTGCTTTAAGGACACGTGGTACTAATTAAACAGAAACATGGGAAGCAGCCTGGAATAGGTGAACATAAAATAGAGTATATATGGTATTGGCTGGCCAGGATTGATTAATAATGTAGGTTATGTTTTATGAAAGGAATCTTTTGCGAGCTTATCCTTGTTTTAGTGGGGAAAAATACATGGTTGTATTGATGGAATTTCAGTCCTTTAACAGTCTTGAGTTTGGAACACTTATTACTAACATTAGCACCTGACTATTTAGTACGGAATTGAAAATACGTTTCAAACACACGCAGGTCCAGAAAATGACGCGGATCATATCCTTTACGCTTTAGAAGGTTACATCATGGTTTTATCTATACTGATAAAAAAAATGTACGTTTGATCACATGCACGCATAAATTTTAAGTTTGTGAATTTTTTAATATCATTATGTTTGCATAGGTATACTATGATAACTGATATAGTATCGTGAGTCCTTAAATGACTTACTTGTAATTGCACAATGTTTGACATTTGGATCTCTGTATATCATTGCAACGTGGCAATCGTATATATTTATTAACGATTTAGTCACATAATTTCTTCCGGTTTAAATGCAGACCGATGAACATAACGCACGTTTTCTTTACTTTGATTACATAGGTTCGCATTTAGTTATTATAGGTATTTGATGGGATCAGGTCATAATTATTGACACACAACTTCCAGTAGATAAAATTATTGATTATTCAGCAGCAGAGAGGGTGAACCTCACAACTTCCCGAGCGTCGATTCGGAAATCTGAGGCTTCCACCAAATAGTAAAAAAAATGGCGTCTATTCGATAAAATAAGATTTCCTTATATACGCCAACGTCGTTGTCATCCACCCTCTCTGCTGCTAGTGATTTCATCACTGGGTTAACAAAAAATAATAAATGATTTCAACCGAAAATTTGATCGAGTCTTTAGGACGAAAATCATTTGAAATTGCAAAGCAATTTAGGATTTTACAAACAAACTAATCGCTAACACCTCTTCTTGTAAATCAGTCAGATTATTTGACTGGTCGGTGAGTTTGAAATTAATTCTCGTTAACGAATTATTATGGCATCGCATGTAGACAGGATTAATTGGGTTTTCAATAATTAGGAATCCTGGAGGAGCTGTTGGTGCAAACGAATAAAGAATATATCCCTGCTGAGCTTGATTTGATTGCTCTAGATTAATTTGATAGCTTCCTTCAATTGCATCACATACTAAATTGAGCGCAATCACCGTTGAAATATTCACATTATGAGGGGCAATATGCCTACCGCCACCATCTGGATCATTATTATACCTGAAGAGGACAGCTGAATCTGATTTTTGTAGCGCCTTGATATCGGTTTTAACAATTCTTGCTAGTTCATCAGCGTTGTATTTGGGAAACTTGAAATTACGCAGATTGTCCTCTGTGATATTGTAATCGGTTAAGAATCGTTGTTTATTGTCGCTGTTGTCATTAATTATTGTTTGAATAATTAGTTCATAGATATATTTCATGTCCGATATAAGCTGATTTATTATTTCAACGTGTTTTTGCGATTTTGTTTTCCGTAGTTGTTCTAGTTGTGTGTCATATAATTGTTTAATCTCATTAAAATAACCACGGACGTCAGTTAGCGTAAATGAAATAGTAACAGATGAGTCGGTTGTTCTTTTAATGATAAAATCCCATTGCAATGTGTCTTTGTTGGTAAATATAAATCTATCGGCGATTCTTCCTTTTCTTATATCAGATAAATTATCTCGATAACTGGGATTGATTTCATGATATGATTGTATGTCCGTGGTTAAGTCGGTGGCGGATTTTTCCGGTGGTTTTTCAGGCCATCCTAACACTGTTCTTAACGAGCTGTTATATATATCTACAATGTATCCCTCTGTGCTTATTTCGATCGACGACGAGAGTGTCGGTTGATGAAGATTAATAGCTATTTTTGATTCTTTTCCAGTGATTGATTTTATTCTACGCTGAATTTCAGCATTGATTTGCTTAATTTGGTACGACCCAGTTGGTAACGAAACTGTTTCCCACTCTGGAGTACCATCGGGTTTATTCTTATACGAGAACACCAGTGTGTTATTGGGTTGCTGACCATTAAATGCAACCGATCTGATATTAGGCCAACTGTGATACACTCGTAGTTTTGCTAGCGCTATCTCCTTCACTGGGACCGGAGAGGGGAAATTCACACTGAATTCTGGCTTCGTTGATGTTATTGATATCATACTCGTTTGTACTGGGTTCGTGTTCTCCACTATTCGTTGAAGTAATTCCATCGGTGTCGTCATCGTTGCTATACTCATGATTTATTTCTAATTTTGGTATCGAGGAATCATAAATACTGACCATCACTGAGAACTCACAATCTGGTAATGTTGATATTATTGAGATCATTTTTTGTTTTTTTGGGTTCGTGTTTTCTGATTCCATCGGTGTTGTCATTGTTATTATATTCATGTTGTCGCTCTAATTTCGATATCGCGGAATCAAAAATACTGACCATCGCTGAGAATTCACTATCTGATATAATTGTATCATCGAGTGACGACGATATCATCGAGGATAACTGCGAATATGCGGTTGATGCAATATGAAATTGAAGTAAGTAATTCTGCAGTTTACTCTGGCTGCATGATGATATCTTTTTTGCTATCCCGGTTAATATACCCCCGATTGTAGCCACCGCAGAAATGCAAATTGGAACTACGACCGGGGCAATCATTGTAACCGATGCAAGTATTATTCCGGCACCAGTGAGAACGCTTGACACCGAGTATATAGTAACATCAATTGCGGTGATTCTTCGTCGGTATTTTTTCATTTTTTTTTGATACTCCTCAGTGAGGGTTTTGAGTCTATTTTGAAATTCTCTGACCTGATCATAGCGACATTGCGTCGATGACAAAGTCATTGTTATTTTAAACCCGCTAGTGTTTTCAATTATTTGTCATCGTTAGCGGGAATTGTTAGTACTTCAGTCGGAAAAATGAGCTACGAGTTCTAAACACCAGGCTATTTTTGATCTAATGGTGGAGCTATCAACCGCGACGACATTAAAGCTTTTTTTGCGACCATCCATAATTAACGTCGCGGTGCCACCAGAGTAGGTTTTACCGTCCGCGATCATATTAAATTGATCGATAGAGATCCACGTTAGCCTGTAGATACCATCGGCCCATGTTGGCTTGTAGTCAGGGCCCACTATGCCGGGGAGACCCAAGATACCGATGGATAATGTAGTATAACCGTCTCTTATCCAATCCATGGTTCCATGATTAACCGTATACACGATATTTTTAACGCCCGTGTAGTGATGTGGAATCTTTACCTTTTCAGATATTCTTTTCAGGTTAAAAAGATCGTCGAAAATATCGAGATAATTTACCGTGATTCTGGTAGGATCTATTGTTTTTCCACTCTCCTCCCTGTTAGAGAAGAATAATGAAACCAGAAGGTCTTCAACTTTTTGCTCTGCTTGGGTTTTAATATGGTTGTCGATGTTAGAAAATTTCGTCGTGATATCTTGGAGGCTACTGCCCTCAAAGAACTTATTAACAATATCGCTGGTGTGCTTTTGTTTGTCAATAGCGCTTTTAATTTCCGCGAGAGTCATGCCTGTCAACGATGTGGTTTCAGACACAGGTGTTCTCCCTAAAAATTTATCCACGATGGTATTAAGTGTTGTTTGTCTCACCATAAACATATTAATATCTTTGAGAGTCATTGTAGATGTAGCCGGGACACCAAAGAAACTATTAGCGATGTAGGCATTGTGAGTGTGCTTGCCGATAAACTCACTGATTTCAGCGAGAGTCATGCCAGCCACAAGCGGGGTTCCAAAGAACCTACCAACAATGTCGTTTGTGAGTTTTTGATCTTCGCTTACTTTAAAAATCTCGAGATAATTTGCCTTGATTTCTGAAGCAGTCATCATCCTTCCAGCTTCCTTGTTAGCGAAGAATGAATTCAACAAGTCTTTAATTTCAGCGAGAGTCATGCCAACCACAAGCGGGGTTCCAAAAAATTTATGTACGACATTTTTGCGAAAAGCATTATAACCTCGTATAAAATCATTCAGCTCACGTTCGTTGGTAGCAATCTTGTTGTCATGGGTGGCAATCATGTTGTCATGGGTGGTAATCATGTTGTCGTGGGCGGCGATCTTGTTGTCGTGGGTAGCAATCGCGTCGGTGATCGTAGACACAAGTGCGCCTGGTTTAAGTTGTCCATCGTTGGAATACAGTGCAATAGAGTTTTCAGCGGCAGCGCGATGCCGTATCAAAATGTCATTCACGGATATATTACTGCTTTTCAATTTACCCTGGCGATCTTGAAATACAACTATTTCGTTCGGGTCAACACTTGTTAAATTTAACGTCTCAGCGATTTCATCTTCTATTATTTTTTTTACATCCTCGATAGAACCCGCAGATGTTTCCTCGGTGGGTTCCAACATTGACAGAGGTTGTCCCCAAATATCGATCATTATTGTTAGCGTAACTTGTGTTTTCAATTTATTGATCCTTGTAATTTCCCACTCGTGTATTCGTTTACAATAATATGAGGTGGTTTCCACGGAGATCCAAAGGATTTTAATGAAATCTCCGCGAGGACATTTAATACTTCACGGCCGCATATCGGTGGATCATTTAATTGTTGTGTTGGCAGCGTGGAATAAAAAATCGGAAACCCTTTGAGTTTCATCGAGGAATTTATATACCGCATAAACTCGCTTGGCGGAGCTAACCCATATGAATCGAAATAGACAATCCCACGTGGATCAATCGCGTATGCAACCCAGTGAGTTCCCGATCCGCTGCTGTTATCAAGATTGATGATACCGGTTTCAACGTTATTTGGTTTTCTCGGTAATTGATCTCTCATAAAAACCCCTCTGAAGTTTTTTATCGCTAGTTTTTTAGCAGCATCAATTAAATCAAAATTGGACATGGGAACCATAGGTTCGGAAATCGAAGATTTCTGAATTAATAAACCGTTCCTGGTATTTTTCTTAGACCCGATCCGTTCACGGATTTCCCGCTGTACCATGAATACGGGGTTCCTGGTAGGTACAACCCCTTTCCCTTTTTTTAATATCCTTTCCCAGTTGCCTTTTTCAACGCCATCCCTGCTGCGGTCCCAACGGCTCCCAACGCTGCCGCCTTCGCCACCGCTGGGGCAGCCGCTGCAATCAATGCTGGTATTGCGGCTAACAATGGAAATATACCACCTGATTTTATCATGTTCGCGACTGCAGCTTTCGAAAATTCTATTTGAACTCCTCGCTTATTTTTCATTGCATCATTGAAATGTTTTATTTGACGATCCGTTAATGATATTTTATGTGTACCTCCGGACATCTGCGCTGGTTTTAACGTTATTGTTGTTCCACATTCCTTAGCGGATTTTGATTTTAATTTCTTGACCTGACCATCAGTCAGCTTGACACTAACAACACTATATGGCATTTTATTGTAAAACACATTTATTCTTTCAATTGATCTAATTGGGGAAATCCTATGGAAACTTTTAAATTTTCATTTACAGATTTTCCACTGGTGCATCAACAAGTCTCATTCGTCCGCCAGCCCCTTCTAACAACATTGATTTGTCGCTGAGAATAACAGCAACCGCTCTATAATCAACACCACCAGGATCTATACGAGCCCTAAAATGTATATCAACAACGGATTGCCTTGTTAAATCAAGATGTTCCAGTGAAAAGTAATAAATTGGATACAAGTTCTTAAAATCGAGCTGAGATATTTGCAAACCAGTATCAACATTTTGATCACGACCCATATATGACAGCATCCGATGATACACACGTGCTATTTGGTTGTTTCCGTAATTAAGCTGTATATCCTCAGATGGTTCTTGTTGTCCGTTTATTCTCAGTGAAACCTCACTTACCCCTAACCGATCAAATATCATATGACTGCGTTCTTGGGAACCTAATCGATTCCGATTCTGCAGCGCTATAAATATATGACGTGGAGCTGAAACGCCTTGTTTTGATGCCAAGTGCCATGTTAATGTACCATTAACATTATCCTCTTTAGCATCAGTCGTTGTTGTTAGCCAACTTAGCAATGATTTACCACCGGTTTCCATAAATGAAAGTAGCCGCTCTTCCGTGGTAATTGATGGAGTCATTACTGGCATCCATAATACTATTTTACTCAAAACAACTTTACCATCAGCGGCACCAGTACGCCAAATTGCATCATTGTCATTGCCTTTTCGCACTAATGCGATTGTGTGTTTGGCTCCATAGATGACTTTTCTTACATTTCTGCAGAATCCAAATATGTGATGGAGTGGAATCGCACATGAAAACTTTTTCTCTTGTCCTTCCAATGCTAATTTTCGTGTTGCAAATCCTAAATTGAAATTACCATTAACACCTCCGAGAATATCAAACGCAGCTCCTGGTCTAGCTCGACGTTCTGGATTAGTTGCTTCTCGTTGATTATCAGCTGCAGTATCTTGTGCTGTTAACACTTTAATGTATTGAAGGTGGTCAGCGTTATCAGAGGTATCCTTTGCAAACATCATAGATGGACCAGCCGATCTTGTATAATCATCGGAGTATCTTGATAGTCCGATTATTGTTGTTGCAACATCAACCTCGCGGTCTATTGATTCAATTTCTTTTCCATCAATGAGATATCTTGCACTTTCAAATAACGCCATTATACCGTTGTTGACGAAACCAACTCGGATATTTGAATCATTTGCATATGGGGTATCAGCTGCATCATTTGTTACAAGTTTTCCTTCTACTTCAATAAATGCTTCACATGGTAAAAAGTATTTACTGGTATCTTGAACTTGAAGTTCAATTCGCGATCGTAGGTCGGGTTGTATTGCATGATAGGAATAGTATTGATAATCGCGGACGGAATCATCCTTGCGCATTGGGGCTTCCATATCTAACGCGGGATCAGCTGTTCGTTTAAACATTTATAACATTACTAGCGTTTTCAATTGTGAAACTCGAAGAGTTTAACGCTAGCGTTTTAATTCTTTATAATCATCGTCGTTGAAAATTCCTCGAATTTCTTTTTTGTTTCAAACCACTTCCTGCTATCGCGTTCATGATAGCGCTATCTGTTACCGGTGGTGACGAAGTCAATTGCGCTAGTTTTTCTTCCACTGCGTTATTTATTGCTTTGCTGATTTTTGCAGGCATCACTGTAGTTGATGGCAGCACTAATGACGAAGTCATCGATGACGAAGTCATTCGTGGTTTCTTTCGTACCAATGATGCTATTTTATCTTTCGCGGCAGAAAATGCCTTTCCTGCAAGATTTCCAACGAAATTGATTCCCTTATCACGGATAGCATCAATGGCTTTCATTGATAATTGTTTAGCTAACGGCGCCACCTTGGGAGCCATTCTTGTAAATAACCCCGCAATGGTATTGCCGAAACCATCTCCGTACCACGCGCGATAAACAGGCAATCGTGAGTTCACCACGTAGACACTTACGGGTTTATCATGGTTGTAGTGTATAATCATCTTGTTATAAAACTAGTAGTTTTTCAATTAGTGATCAATCGCTTACATCCATAAGATTTTCATCGTTGTGATTTTCAACTAATTCAGCAATAAGTTCTCGATATACATTAATGTCCATGATACCACCAGCAAATAATCGTCTACAGATATCAGCGGCCTCGTTAATTATCTCGACGGAGTTATTTCCGGCTCGTTTCCCTCCGATGAGAACCTCTAACCGTGATATATCACTGAGAATGTTACCAGGGCATGTCACGGTAGAGTCAAAGACATCCTTTGGATTTTTAATCGAATATCCCTTTCCGCTTGTTTCCTCAGTTGTACCAGTTGCGCCCTGACTATCATCAAGTAATTGCCTTTGTCGGCCTCGACTTTGTTTTTCTCGTTCTTGTTGTTTTTGTATACCATAACTATCAACTCCTACTTTAAAAGATCTATACTCAATTGTATCCTTTTTCAAATTACCAATAATCCCCTTATTCGTTTTATACAACCAATTAACCCATTCATCTCGGCTTATTCTACTGTTTTTATACTCGTCTTTTAAAAAATCCTTTCTAGAATCAAAGCTTTTGGCGGCGAAATCACCAAAAGTCGTATAATCCTGGTGTTTCTCCAATTGAGGTCGTTTGATTTCCTTTATAGCTCCTTCGGTGAGTTTGTCTATAAAGGAAACACCTCTTGGGGTGACGACATCAACAGGTTGTGGTTCAGGTGTGGAATCATCAATATCAGCTAATCGTTCATACTCACGCTGAGTTTTTATATCACTGGATAACTGTTGTATCCCTGCGCGTGTTTGTCCGGTCTCTGCTGCTATCTTTTCAAGCACACCAAGAACAGGCACTTCTCGTCGCTTGCCTTCCTCAGGAATATCTCCGTATATTGCTCGTTCAGTTGCTGTTTTCACATCGCTGGTCGCCTTAGTTACCGGGGCGAACAGTTGTTCACTTGACACAGAAAAGTCAGTCTGCGCTTGTTGTCGTTGTTGAAGTTTCTCGCGAACTCTGTCTCGAACCGGTATAAACTTTTTAATTGCTGCTAGCCGCTCTCGGGCTAATCTAGTTGTAAGCGATTCACCAACCATATATTGTTTGTGAACTAAATTTTCAAATGTGAAATCCGGAGGGTTTCCATCATAATTAAAAGCTTAGTTATTAAATAACTTAGTTATTAAATAATGTACCATCAAGCTAACGTATTCATCTTCGACAGGGTTAAACTGTACGACGCTATTCGCGAGTGTTTCAGAAATAACATCGCTGGGGATTTCAGAATTGTAATATCTGAGAATGGCGATGAACGATTTGTGTTAACGACGCGGCAACAAGAACAATTACGTGAAAATGGAGGCGTCGCGGTGATTACTTGCTACTACGACCAGATCATCCATTATGCACATAACTGCATGAGCAAGTCCAAACTGATGAGTATCCTTTCAGGAGAAAATCCTATGTAACAAGTGTTACAAAAAACGCTAAAAAAAAATAAATAAATTATTTAAATTATTTACGAAAGCCTATATTATTTTTTAGTAACACTCACGTGGTTAAGATACGGGTCGCTCCTCGTTTAACATTTTTGTAAGATCACGAACTTTAGAACCAATTTCAGCTCGTTTTTGATATTCTTGGCCAAGCTTTTGACGTATTGCTTCAACGGTGCTAAATAGCGTTATAAATAAATTAATGTCGTTACCGTACAAACAACCATTAATGGATTTTTGAATTCCTTTCACGAGCCTGTACATCCTAGGTAAAACATAACGACCCTTACTAGACAGATATTCAATATCTTCATATTCCGAGGTAATCTTGTCAACGTCGAGACTTTCAGATAATAATACCCCTTTATTATTTAAATTTGAGATTTCAGCAATTATAGCATTTACATCATTGATATCCATTATTTATATTTTTATATAAATAAATTTATTTATAAATATAGTATACTGTATCTCTAATTAATAAAAATAAAACATATATGACAACACATCTTTGGAACTCCTTGGGTGCCTTCGCATCCAAGTAAGCCCAAGGGGGACCCGAAACATACATCTCCGGAAGGGAGGCCTAAGGTGGCAAACGCCATCTTAGACCGCCCAGAAGATATGCTTGGGGGGACGTCACAACATGGACGGCACAATGCCATATATTTCCGCTCGAGTGTTGCGGCAAATTTTAGGCATAACATATACTTAATTAACTTAATTAAGGATGGATTATAATTCAATGGAACGATGATGGTATGATGTGGGCGTGGTAAACCAAACCAACATGGCAACCCATGAAATCTCATTCATGGTTGCATGAGTTGGAAAAAAACACCAACCCACGCTACCGAGAATGCGATAGCATGGGTTGCCATGTTGGTTTGGCTGAGGGGGACCGCCCCACCCCCCCAATTAATAGAAAAAAACATCTTCCGTTTCGCCATCAAATAATGTATCTGCTATGGGGACCGAACACGTAGTAGTTGATAGCTATGTTTACAAGACAAACACGATACCATTACACCACGGACTAGTCATACAGAATAGAGATTTTTTAATATATATATATATATCTGATATACTTAACAATAAGAGATTTTTAAAATAGACAATTTTACTGTATCCATCGTATTTAGGAATATAAAATACTAAGTACACAAAAAAAAAATTAATTTAACTGTTTGTAAATATCAATCACGCATGCCTGCGTCAGTGAAATACCGATCATACAGGGTGGGAAACAGAAGTGTGTACTGAAGGTCACATGAATACCGATCAATATAGAGGAGAGGGAAGACATGTATACTTAACAATAAGAGATTTTTAAAATAGACAATTTTATGCTGCAACAATGAGAAATATTTTAAACAAAATAATACAGTTGTTTAATAAAACAGCGTTTTATATACTCTGTTATAATTCTCTAGATAAAATACATTCACATACAAGGAATTTTAACCACGCCCACATACTTCAATGAATAGGAAACACTCGCGTTCCGGCTGAGCGAACATAGGTAATGCGTGGATTATAAAGAACGTCTGTACTGAAAAGAACGAGTTAGCTGTCTGCTTTACTGCTAGTCCACCCACCCCACACATGAGATATGTAGATAAATAAAACTAATAATGCAGTTTTAGCCCACAAGTGACAATAAAAAGTTTTATTCTCTATCGAAAACTCATGCATTATATCTCCATTACAGTCACGTGGGCGCGCCTAGTCAAGTACAGGTAATAATAGCAGGCGACAAATTCCTTTGACGTCATAATACAAGGGAACTTAGTAGGTAGGGTGTGAATTGTAGTGCGGATTTATCCATAAAGGATTTATCTCCCTTAAATAGTTTCAGTGTATACGAACTTTATTTTATGACCATTTTTTTTAGACAGAGATGTTTTAATGATTTTTTCAGCAACAAATCGAATTGAAGTACTACAAATATCGAAATATTTTCCAGCCGCATTTATCGACTGAAAGCTTCTCTCTTCATTATTTTCTAAATCAAACGATTTCACACCCTTGGGATGTTTCGCGTGCTTACCAGCGTTGCTTTTTAAAAGGTTATCGCGCTGCGAGACGGCTTGAAGATTCCCAAGACAATTATCAGTCTTCACGCCATTTATGTGATCAATCACAAGACCGTCTTCGATTAATCCGTAAAATGCTTCATAGATGGCTCTGTGACAGAGATACTTCTTCCTCCCAGCTGAAAACATCAAATAGCCCATATTATTCAGATACCCAACAGGTTCTTTGAGTCTGCGGTGCCTGACAACACCATCACTAGAGGCTTCGTAATTAGCAAGCACTGGGTGAGGTCTGAAATCTTGGCTCATTTGTATAATAATACTACTTGTCTAATTTATTATCTGCTTTAATTATAAATCTCTGGATATAATCTTGAGGGGTTTTTATTACTTTGTCCTTGATTTTATCAAGGATGACGGAGTCAATGATTCGTTTGTCATAGTAGCGTTTTAGTTCCCTGTATCGTTTACCTCCACAAGCAAGGCATAATTGCGATTTTCCTCTAACACCCACCCCACATTGGAGGCATGGGAGAGGGCCTTTTGAACCGTTTCTCACGCTTTGCATATGATACCCACAGAATTCACTTCTGCATGATTTGTTACACGGGGTTGTAGATCCAATCATTAGCCACTTGCAGTGATTCATTATACTATATTTTTCTATTTAAATACTTGTTTTAATTATAACATGGAGGAGTTCAAGAGATTATCGAAAATTAAGCCCTGGAAAAATACTAAATTCAATCTTGATAGGGAGTTCCAAAGATTATCGAAAATCAAACCTTGGAAAAATACTAAATTCAATCTTGATAGGGAGTTCCAAAGATTATCGAAAATCAAACCTTGGAAAAATACTAAATTCAATCTTGATAGGGAGTTCCAAAGATTATCGAAAATTAAGCCTTGGAGAAATACTAAATTCAATCTCGATAGAGTCTCTGATACACCAAAACGTCTAATCGGTGATAGAACTATACTCGGTAAAATCAGGGAGTGTTTTAATGAATTCTACCGAGACGGTGCAGCATACTGTTGGTCGACATTTCGAATTATTGATGAAGATGTCAATGTACCCATCATCGATGCTACTATGAACGATAAAAGAGCAGCTGAGATAATTTCACACCTTGGTGTAAAATCCAAGGGATTTTCATCCAAAGGATTTCAAGCAAAGCAATTTCCATCCAAAGGGGAAATTCAAAGATGGAAATCCAAAGGTGGAAATCCAAAGGATTTCAAGCAAAGCAATTCCCAACAAAGCAATTCCAATCAGAAGTATTTTTTCAGAATAAAATTCATTATCGAAGTCGAAGGCAAATGGATTATTAAGGATAAATTTGAACCAATCCTCAAGGATAAAAAAACTGTCATTGTAAGTAGAGATTCCAAACCAGGAATTCTAACTGGAATTGACAAACCATACTACGAGAGATCTTATCCCGTAACAGCAATCGTTTATGGGATATATCCGTTAAATGATAAACCCGATATCGCAAAACTAGCTCCTATGAAATATTCACCATTGACTTCGTCAAGGCTCAATTGTGTAGCAACACGGGTAATGGAACACTTCACAAATGCATCCCGAGGAAATAAACTAACTGATCTGCGACGTAGGAAAATAACCGAATGGGAACTGACAGTGAAACAGCACGGTGCAAAGATTTCTGATATAGCTAAATTAGAAACATCATTAAGATTTCCAATAACCGTTATGACGATAACCGGAGAAGTATTACACGAACCGAAATATAAATTACAAGGAGCGCCAATACAAATTATTGATCATAACGAACACGCGTGGACACCTGCAGTAACAATATTTCCACGAGATAGAACCGTGAGATATATCCCCCCGGAATTTTCCGGGGAATTTTCCGGGGATGTTTTCTATGAAGAGAAATTATTTGATGCTATTCATGCGTTGTGTAAAGATGATCCTGTGTCAGTGTGGTTACTTAGTAGTGCTGGTTCCGAATCAGGATTTGATCAATTTGTAAGACCAAATGGTGAATTATATCGCGTTGAAGAATTAGATAACAGAATGAGAAAAATCGCTAGTGATTTTTCACCAGAGAGTTTCCATGAAAAACTACTCACGGATAGTTTTACTATTTCTTCAGTGGTAGCTCACTTCGCAAGAGAAAAAAACTCCTGGCGTCCAACACGAAGTAATTTTCTCGAGGACGTTAAATTGAGTTGCATCGAATTTGGTCATGGAGGACTGTGGAATACAAAATACCATCGTGACGGTATGATTTCAATTGATATATCCGCGTGTTATCCTGGAAGTTTTCTCGGGTATGGAGAATGTAGTAACTATTTTAAACGATTTGGACACCCCACGCATGAAATGACTCGTGTTGCGATTAATGGACCATTACCTGATTTTGATTTAACCGGATTCGCTCGTGTGATATCATTTGAACTCGCTACAGGGTTACATCCGTGTAGTTATGTTTGGCTCGGTAGACACCTATCTGAAAAGGCCTGGATGCCAATAGTGTTACTACGATATATGATTGATTGTGGCATGCTGATATCGTTGATTGTTTCCGAAGCTATTATATGCTATCGAGCTCAGAAAGAAGTTTGGCTACCACAACCCGATCTAGATCGTATAATCAGCGAACTACGAAAACAGTGTCCAGATGGAAATTCTTCGAATTTCAATGAAGAAGAAATCATAAATTGGTCTAAGAAGTTATTTGAAAGTAAAAAAGAACAAGCAAAGGATTTTGGACGAAAAATAATCGGTAAATTTACCCAGGGTGGAAGATACGACAATGCAAAATTTTCCTCGCGGTTGATCATAGACGTCGCTGAATACGATTTTCTTGTAACGGATTTAACGAAACAGGGAAAACTTGTATCCCGTAAGGATGCTTTTCTATCCAATGGTGAGAAATTGGGTACGGTTGTTACCTACTGTGATGGATATAGTTCCCAGTACACACATTTGAGAAGTTCTATGCTAGCTTATGCTTCTATCAATTTATTTTCGATGATAAATAGATTTCCTAATACCGCGGTTAGAGTAGCCACTGATTCGATGTATATACACAATAAGTACAAATCAGCTGTAGCGGCATTCACAGATCCGGAGGAAGCGTGGGGGCGTTGGCGATTTAAAAAGGAGATGCTACATGAGTATTGTGAATCCGCAGACGTTGCCATGGATGAAAAGTACTTAAAATGTGATGAGATTCAATCAGAATTTTCTAATGCACCACCGGTATCTGATCCAATATGTAGATACAAGACAGTTTATTTAAACGGTTGTGGTGGGTCAGGAAAGACAACTCGTGCAATTGAATTATATCGTGGTGGTGGAAATACTTGTATTCCTACTAACATGATTGTGTTAACACCGACTCACAGACTCGCCAGAGAGATGATACAGCGAGGGGTAAATGCTTGCACTTACCATAGTTTTTTTCGATGGAAAGGTGACAAATGGACTCCTGAGCGTATGGGTGATAAATTCATTCCTGAAATCATAATTTGGGATGAAATATGCACAGTGTCATTAGATGTATTAAAAACATTTCTTGAGTGGTTGTTAAACAAAAACACAAAAGTCGTCATGTGCGGTGATCACGGCCAACCACCACCATTTGTCGGTGGATCTCCACATGAATGGCTAAAGGGTTCTGTAGACTATTATGAAGAAATTAATACCGACCATAGATCACTTGATGAACAATTACGCGAGTTCAAAGCACTGCTTAGATTACAACCGGATAAAATCCAATGCGAAATAGCGCGTGAAATAATTTCAGAAACTCCTATGAATGATTTCTGGGAAACGTGGAGACCAAATGATTTGATAGTAGCAAGTAGAAAAATAGTCAGAGACACACTTCAGATGAAGTTATTTGAATTGCATAAAGAAAAATTTGCAACGCTTCCAGTACCGTTGTGTTATAGGCCTTCGGATACACGAAAGCAGAATATAGAAGTTGATATTCCAAGCCTGACAAAGTCAGGAAGTGAAAAGCAGATTCTCGTGTTAAATGATATTGTGCTGGTTGATATCAATGTCGTTGAAGATGCATTGCGTGCTAATAAATCCCCATGGACGCTAGGATACGCAGCAACAATACACTCTTCACAGGGATTGACTATATCGGATACAATTGTTTGGATGGTAGATAATCGCATCGAATGGTCGAATTTAGTCTATCTCGCAGTATCCAGAGTACGAAGAATAAATCAGCTTCGAAGAATTGTCGTCATGACAGAGTCAGGTGGCGATGATGAAATCATTGGTGATGATAATGACACAACAATAAGTGATATTGATGTTAGCATCATTAATAAAAAACTCTCCGGTTACAAACAACAGGACAAAGAAAAACAACGAGAATTTGATATTGATGCTAAATTAATAATCACTTTGAAGAAACAACAGAATAATCACTGCGCGAGTTGCAATTGTATAATGCGTTGGCAGTATTCGGATAAGGATCCTCGCCAATTCACCGTAGACAGAAAAAATAACAATCTCGGTCATGTCAGAAATAATGTGATGTTGACTTGTCTTGAGTGCAATAGACGCCGGGGTGAAAGCACAATGCCTCTGGCATCGGGTGCTAATTAAGACCATGCGGTGGCAATTGAGTATCCTCGGGAATCACTTGCAGTTGTTGTCGAGTAAATCCTCGCTGAGGAGCAGTTGAATCCAGTTTATAGATTGCTGGTCTACCAGTTGATCGTGTTATACTAGATATCTTATGCGTAGTGACGCTCCAAATAGGATCAGTAGCCCTTTTTCTACCCCCTTCAAGCTCTCCTGGTTCGTATAAGTACCTAACAGTGACATTACTACCAAGAATTGGTTGGGAAACGCTAGCGTTTCTAGGGAAATCTTTTTGTGGTTGTACGGGTATAGACTTCTTTTTAATCGCGTTGATAGGTTTCATGTTGATTGTTCTAGTAATCTCGTTATTCAGTGCAGTAATCACAGCTGGTAACCTTTTGACCCATTCACGGGATCGCTTTTCTTGAATGAATTCTTTTGCGTATTGATATCCAAATAACCGCTCAGCAATCGTCCGATTAAATCGTTCGACAATGGCCTGATCGCGATGTAGCGCAGTATGCCCTCGTCGTATGGTGACATTATGATTTTTCATTGTAGATAGAACCGCACCCTGAAATTCCTTGCCAGGATCAACCTGCAATAGATTCGGCCAGTGCAGAGGACCTCGTCGATAAATCCTTTCAAATGCAGAAGCAACTTCAGTGGCTGATTTTGTTTTTAACGGTTCTGCTTCTTTGTATCGACTTGCAATATCAACTACGGTTAACGCGTATTTGTAACCACGATCATGTGGCAGAAATAATATATCAGCCTGATGAACTTCATTAGGAGCGGTCACATCAAAATGCGAGAATTGAATTTGTTTAGGTGGTGGTAGATAAATTTGCCATAGTGCCTGTTTAGATAACCAATCCGCCGCTGTAGTTTTTTTCACTTTTGCAGCGCTAGCGAGTTTATGTACTGCTGATTTACCCCTCCAGTATCCTCTTGGGGAATAATAAATTGATTCCATATTAAAATGCTAGCATTTTCAATTACCAGCACCCATCATCAATTTGCCTTTCATAGCTGATTTTACCAACCACGAAGCCAACTTTTCTTTAAAAGATTTATCAGGAATAGCATTTAACGCATGAATTAATTTCACATCCGCGAGATGCCTGTTTTGCAGATTGCTGCTTTTATATGCAACATCATGAAGGTGACAGGCCTTATCAATGGCGTTTATTGGTTCTTCACCGGGTCGGGGTTGATTTTGATCATCAAGTCTGATATCTAATCGTGTTCCGGGACCACAGTAGCTATATCCTGGAAGGTGCTTTTCTCCGGGGTACTTTGCCCATGGGGTTCCAGGGAGCTTTGTCAATTTGGCTGCGATATCACCTTCTCGTTTTTTTTTAAAACATCTCCGGATTGTAAAATCTTTGATTTTGTAGAAATAAATCTAAACTTTTTTATACCACATGTTGCACATCTACCAGTTAGTGCTGATCTGTTATTTTTAGTTGTAACCGTCGTCACATCATTTGTGCTAGTACGCGTTTTACACTTCACACAATATAGATCCATAATTTATGTATAGAGATATGAATATAATTGATTTTTCAGCGACTAAAATAAGAGAACCAGTTAAGCATCATGCAGCGCTACCAAACTCTATCCGTGCAATTATAATCGGGCCATCTGGATCCGGTAAAACGCAATTGTTGCTCAATTTAATAATGAGATGGATGAAGTGGGATAAGTTGTATTTAATTGCCCCTAGCGTAGATGATCAACGATGCTATGAAGTGTTAAAGGATTTTAACGAGAATGCATCAGAAATTAAAGGTGAGAATACCATTGATTTTATAACTGATATTGACGAGGCGCCATCCGTGGATGACCTTGATGGGAGCATTAACAATTTAGTCGTATACGACGATGTGATGTTAGACAATCAAAAAAACCCAGCTAGAATATTTTCCCGGGGGCGTCACAAAAACACTGATGTGATATATGTCACTCAACGCTACACTCAGATTCCAAAAGTGATCAGAGATAACTGTAATATTCTTGCTGTGTTTAACGGCGTTGATACACATACGCTACGAAATATTTGGCAGACATGGTGTTCCGATATGGACTTCAATCAATTTAAAAATTTCTTTAGTCATGCTCAGTCAACCCCGCATAGATTTGTAACAATAAATTTACATGATCCTCGGACACGATATCGTATCGGACTCGATCAAATATTTGGTTGAAATCATTTATTATTTTTTGTTAACCCAGTGATGAAATCACTAGCAGCAGAGAGGGTGGATGACAACGACGTTGGCGTATATAAGGAAATCTTATTTTATCGAATAGACGCCATTTTTTTTACTATTTGGTGGAAGCCTCAGATTTCCGAATCGACGCTCGGGAAGTTGTGAGGTTCACCCTCTCTGCTGCTTATTCCGTTAAATCCTTTGGAAAATATATGTTGTCATAGTTTTGTAGTTTTCCGCTCATCCATTAACCATCATTAATTGTACATTTGAATATTGACAATAACCATCAATTACAAGCCCTTGTAGGCACGAAACTTTTAAAGAACAGAATCTGTCTCCGGTTCCAGATACCATGCAAATATAAGTAAATGTTTTTTGACATATATATCATTGCAGGGATAATTATTCGTGTAATGAAATCCTATATCTAAATGTTTTCATAGTAAAACTATGCTGATATGCAATTCATATTTCACGGATCTTGGGGGACCCTGGTGGCCAAGTGGTCAAAGGTGCTTGCCTCTACAGATACTCGCACACCTAACCTCTTCCCGCATGAGATCGAATCTCAGTTCGACCAGGATGGGTATGTGAGAAAGCTTGCAAGTAACGTCAGCTATCAGATATACTGTCAGCCATGTGCTGCATATGGCATTTAACTCTTCAAAAACTTCGTGTATCGGAAAATAATTTTGCGGTGCCCCTGTCCATCAAATATACTGACCACCAAGGCGAGAGCACTCCACTCCACCAGACAAAAAGAAGAAGAAGGCAATACTAAATTTAGTACATGCATGCAACGCTATGCAATGGCGGCGCGTGATACTAGTAATGGGTGGAACAGTAGACAGTGTGCAATGCATACTGTTCTAAAATATTGTCAGCCAATATAAACACGGAAATCAATCATATAATGTTCTCAACTTTATTACTGCAAATATATTGAATGATGTGAAGTTCACTGTTTTAAAAGTATTTTGATTTAATTTTTGGAATTATCACTAGCTCTAAAGAGCTCTTTGGCACCGCTACAGGTAATCAATCATCGCGAACTCGGCTGTTTTAATGGCTCCACATTTAATTGCATTTGAAAGTAAAATCCGAAACTGTATATGTTGGATTATATAGATGATGCCGATAATTACGAGATCAAATAAAATGATATGTATTTACTGTCCGACGGTCATCGAGATTTAAAAAAGACAAGCAGAGGAAGATTCGTTGAAAAGGGATGAAAATACTTACTAAAATAGTTGAAGTTAGGACAAACAAGTTGACCACTTGTATATACTTTTTCCTTACTCAATGATATTAATTAAACCTTTGGATTTGTGTAAAGATATTAAAATATATGAATCAGTTCATCATTGAGAGAACACCTTTGTTGTTAATTCTTTTTAAATTACGAATTATTAAGTTTAGTATCCGTGGATTTTTACAGAAGCTTGGGAGGGATATTGCCTAAAGATTTGAATATTATAATATTCATTTTTAAAAAGGATGTATATTGCCTTATTCTGTACTTTGTCAAGTCATGTCATGAAACACACAAAACAATTCCTTCTTCAGTCTTTACAAAGTGCTCAGTGTATTACATATATGCTTCCCTTGTGCACATACATGGGATATTCATTTCAGTGTGAGAAATTAATGACGGACTCGTTCCAGATGTAAGAACTAAAACAGTACCAGTCGGTCATGCATTACCGAGGCAATTGGAGTGGAAGTTCCTTTTCCAAGACCAGAACCAAGCTAATTCAGCTGTGTGAATCAATCCCGTACTCATTTGGTTGCGAGTCTTTTACACTAGCCACTAAGCCACCGTGACTATTTGTATAATTAGTATCGCAGAAATCTTCAAAGGTAATTATCGTTCAACTTACGGATAATATGTTAAAAATGCAGTGTGTAGAAAGACGATAAGTTGTGTAAACGTGAGGTAGATATAACTTTTTGTTACAAGTCTGTGAAAAATGAAACAAGCAAGTAATCGGGTAGGAAGGATTGAGAGCTTGTTTGTTATGTTTCATGAAATAAATAATTGAAGATATCAATCTGATGGAGATATTTGTACTTGATGGTATCTACAGCACTTCAGATAAAAGAAAGTCGGAAGTTACCACGTTAGAACTTACATTTTTCTCACATGAAAAGGTCTAACTGAAATATGTAATGTAACACACCTTACAAGAACAAAACCCCCATTCAAGTCGTTAGGCACTAGAATCCGAGTTGAGTGATTATCAAGCCATGGATCTAGTTAAATCTGGAATACAGAACAGTTTATGGGTTGTTTTGAGGGGGAGGGGTGTTGGTTTTGTGCGGGTCTAACGATTTTATTCAGCACATTTTAGGCAATGCATGTCGGCCATTATATTTGGTGGGGCAATAACTAAGTAAGGCTTTTTGATGAACCACCGACCCACGGAAGACTACTGGCAAGCATTCTCACATACCCAAGATGGTCATTGCTGAGAATCGAATTCATCCTGATAGAAGTGAGATCTGTGAGTGATCTCCGAGATCTCCAAAGGAGAGCATCTTAGATTACTCGACCATCCGAGGTCCCATTTCATTTGGGTACCTGGCTCAGTGTGAATGACAAATACAAAAAGTACATGACTGCGTTGTTTTACATTATCAGACGGATTCGGCCAATGTGAGTATGTGAGAAAGCTTGCCAGTAGCTACTCGTGGGTCGGTTGGTCTTTCTGGGGTTTTCTCGGGTTCTTCCTCCACCATTAATACTGGCAGCCATGTATAGCTTATCTTGTGCTGAAAAATGGCGTTGAACCCAACAATAACAACAACAACATTATCAGAACACCGGCCTTTCTTCCCATTAAACCACAATGAAAACCATTTTTGTCATATGTTCTGCTTGTTTCAAGATTTTAATAATGATATTCGTATCATGACAAAGAGTTAGTCTTATGACTAGCTTCCCGAATCATTTAGATCTGCACTTTTTCATTCATCGCGAAAATATTTGATACTATTAATTCAACGATAGTTATTAGGGTGTGCCAAATGTTTTAGATTTATGGTTCCTGAAAAGCTCACCCACGATTTGAAGACCATGCGAAGACGACGTAGAACAAAATGCTACATTACAATAATCTTAATCTCTCTCCGTTGTGATACTAGTAGCTTCCACTCTTGACAAGACACTGCGGTAATGCTACTCCCTTTAATTGTTTTTTGCACAGTACACATTTCATATACGTTTAGAATACATCGCCGACAAAATATACTTCCAGACTGTGTGTCATCATCCTTGCATTTGTGATAATCTTAAGAGTTACACCCTTACACTGTATCCCACTCGGTCTTGTTACCAGTCCGAGAGTACCCGAATACTGACTGGTCTTTACGGTATTCTCTTTGTTTAGTTAGCATAATTGCTCTGCTTCTGATAATTTAGGTCCTTGTCATTTACCCGTATTAGACCAGATACATATTTCTACAGGTATCCGTCGTATTGCACGTACAGAAACCAATATACTTTATTGAACGTTAGTTTGTCTTTCTATTAGTATGACAATATATTGTGATAAGCATAGTGTTATTTGTATTTACGCCTTCGTTTAAAGCTTTGCTAGATTTGAGCGATTATTTGTTAATTATGAGGAGTGAACGTTGGAAGATGGGACTCAACCAGAACGATAGGGCCTGTTGCTATAAATAGAATTTACCCACAAGACCTGTTATGCAATGCCATATTGCTTAGGGAGAAACAGAAGAAGAAGAAAAAACTGGAGTGGACACATTGTGATGCTGTCACTGAACTATGTCGCTTTATTCGTATTAATGTGTGCAAAATGGCCATAAGGTGTAAAATCTAAAATTATGTTGCTCCGATCGTCTTCAGTTAACTCTTCCTATTGAAACGTAGCAACAATGATACAAAGTATGTAGACACTGCATGAGTTTGGATATTTAAAACACGAGGTCATTATGCGTGGCGTCACATCCGCCTAATTCGTAACTTTCCTTGTTAGCCAATTTCTAAGAGCAGAAGTCATTCACGAGATTTTATGACCCTCTGTAAGTTTTGTTAACATAGGGAACTCTCACGATATTGTTAGACATACTTGTTTAGTAATATGAGATCAGGAATAATTCTTGGTATTAGGTGCCTGGGCAATGTTTTTGTTTAGGAATAATTCTTGCTATTAGGTGTTTGGGCAATATTTTGTTTAGTAATATGAGATAGGAATAATTCTTGATATTAGGTGTTTGGGCAATGTTTTGTTTAATAATATGAGATCAGGAATAATTCTTGGTATTGGGTGTTGGGCAATATTTTGTTTAGTAATATGAGATAGGAATAATTCTTGGATTTAGGTGTTTGGGCAATGTTTTGTTTAATAATATGAGATAGGAATACTTCTTGGTATTATGTCTTCGGGCAATGTTTTGTTTAGTAATATGAGATAGGAATAATTCTTGGTATTAGGTGTTTGGGCAATATTTTGTTTAGTAATATGAGATAGGAATAATTCTTGGTATTAGGTGTTTGGGCAATGTTTTGTTTAGTAATATGAGATAGGAATAATTCTTCGTATTAGGTCTTCGGGCAATGTTTTGTTTAGTAATATGAGATAGGAATAATTCTTGGTATTAGGTGTTTGGGCAATGTTTAGTTTAGTAATATCAGATAGGAATAATTCTTGGTATTAGGTCTTCGGGCAATGTCTTGTTTAGTAATATGAGATAGGAATAATTCTTGGCATTAGGTGTTTGGGCAATGTTTTGTTTAGTAATATGAGATCAGGAATAATTCTTGGTATTAGGTGCCTGGGCAATGTTTTTGTTTAGGAATAATTCTTGCTATTAGGTGTTTGGGCAATATTTTGTTTAGTAATATGAGATAGGAATAATTCTTGGTATTAGGGGTTTGGTCAATGTTTTGTTTAGTAATATGAGATAGGAATAATTCTTGATATTAGGTGTTTGGGCAATGTTTTGTTTAGTAATATGAGATCAGGAATAATTCTTGGTATTAGGTGTTTGGGCAATATTTTGTTTAGTAATATGAGATAGGAATAATTCTTGGCATTAGGAGTTTGGGCAATGTTTTGTTTAGTAATATGAGATAGAAATAATTCTTGGTATTAGGTGTTTGGGCAATGTTTTGTTTAGTAATATGAGATAGGAATAATTCCTGATATTAGGTGTTTGGGTAATATTTTGTTTAGTAATATGAGATAGGAATAATTCTTGGTATTAGGTGTTTGGGCAATGTTTTGTTTAGTAATATGAGATAGGAATAATTCTTGGTATTAGGTCTTCGGGCAATGTCTTGTTTAGTAATATGAGATAGGAATAATTCTTGGCATTAGGTGATTGGGAAATATTTTGTTTAGTAATATGAGATCAGGAATAATTCTTGGTATTAGGTGCCCGGGCAATGTTTTTTTTAGTAATATGAGATAGGAATAATTCTTGGTATTAGGTGTTTGGGCAATGTTTCGTTTAGTAATATAAGAGAGGAATAATTCTTGGTATTAGGTGTTTCGGCAATGTTTAGTTTAGTAATATCAGATAGGAATAATTCTTGGTATTAGGTCTTCGGGCAATGTCTTGTTTAGTAATATGAGATAGGAATGATTCTTGGCATTAGGTGTTTGGGCAATATTTTGTTTAGTAATATGAGATCAGGAATAATTCTTGGTATTAGGTGTTTGGGCAATGCTTTGTTTAGTAATATGAGATAGGAATAATTCCTGGTATTAGGTGTTTGGGCAATATTTTGTTTAGTAATATGAGATAGGAATAATTCTTGATATTAGGTCTTCGGGCAATGTTTTGTTTAGTAATATGAGATAGGAATAATTCTTGGTATTAGGTGTTTGGGCAATATTTTGTTTAGTAATATGAAATAGGAATAATTCTTGGTATTAGGTGTTTGGGCAATGTTTTGTTTAGTAATATGAGATAGGAATAATTCTTGGTAATAGGTATTCGGGCAATGTTTTGTTTAGTAATATGAGATAGGAATAATTCTTGACATTAGGTGTTTGGGCAATGTTTTGTTTAGTAATATGAGATAGGAATAATTCTTGGTATTAGGTGTTTGGGCAATGTTTTGTTTAGTAATATGAGACAGGAATAATTCTTAATATTAGGTGTTTGGGCAATGTTTTCTTTAGTAATATGAGATCAGGAATAATTCTTGGTATTAGGTGTTTGGGCAATGTTTTGTTTAGTAATATGAGATAGGAATAATTCTTGGTATTAGGTGTTTGGGCAATGTTTTGTTTAGTAATATGAGATAGGAATAATTCCTGATATTAGGTGTTTGGGCAATATTTTGTTTAGTAATATGAGATAAGAATAATTCAAGGTATTAGGTCTTCGGACAATGTCTTGTTTAGTAATATGAGATAGGAATAATTCTTGGCATTAGGTGTTTGGGAAATATTTTGTTTAGTAATTTGAGATCAGGAATAATTCTTCGTATTAGGTGTTTGGGCAATGTTTTGTTTAGTAATATGAGATAGGAATATTTCTTGGTATTAGGTGTTTGGGCAATGTTTTGTTTAGTAATATGAGATAGGAATAATTCCTGATATTAGGTGTTTGGGCAATATTTTGTTTAGTAATATGAGATAGGAATAATTCTTGGTATTAGGTGTTTGGGCAATGTTTTGTTTAGTAATATGAGATAGGAATAATTCTTGGTATTAGGTCTTCGGGCAATGTCTTGTTTAGTAATATGAGATAGGAATAATTCTTGGCATTAGGTGTTTGGGAAATATTTTGTTTAGTAATATGAGATCAGGAATAATTCTTGGTATTAGGTGCCTGGGCAATGTTTTGTTTAGTAATATGAAATAGGAATAATTCTTGGTATTAGGTGTTTGGGCAATGTTTTGTTTAGTAATGTGAGACAGGAATAATTCTTTGTATTAGGTGCCTGGGCAGTGTTTTGTTTAATAATATGAAATAGTAATAATTCTTGGTATTAGGTGTTTGGGCAATGTTTTGTTTAGTAATGTGAGACAGGAATAATTCTTGGTATAAGGTGCCTGGGCAATTATTTTGTTTAGGAATAATTCTTGCTATTAGTTGTTTGGGCAATATTTTGTTTAGTAATATGAGATAGGAATAATTCTTGGTATTAGGGGTTTGGTCAATGTTTTGTTTAGTAATATGAGATAGGAATAATTCTTGATATTAGGTGTTTGGGCAATGCTTTGTTTAATAATATGAGATCAGGAATAATTCTTGGTATTGGGTGTTGGGCAATATTTTGTTTAGTAATATGAGATAGGAATAATTCTTGGATTTAGGTGTTTGGGCAATGTTTTGTTTAATAATATGAGATAGGAATACTTCTTGGTATTATGTCTTCGGGCAATGTTTTGTTTAGTAATATGAGATAGGAATAATTCTTGGTATTAGGTGTTTGGGCAATATTTTGTTTAGTAATATGAGATAGGAATAATTCTTGGTATTAGGTGTTTGGGCAATGTTTTGTTTAGTAATATGAGATAGGAATAATTCTTGGTATTAGGTGTTTGGGCAATGTTTTGTTTAGTAATATGAGATAGGAATAATTCTTGATATTAGGTGTTTGGGCAATGTTTTGTTTAGTAATATGAGATCAGGAATAATTCTTGGTATTGGGTGTTGGGCAATATTTTGTTTAGTAATATGAGATCGGAATAATTCTTGGATTTAGGTGTTTGGGCAATGTTTTGTTTAATAATATGAGATTGGAATACTTCTTGGTATTATATCGTCGGGCAATGTTTTGTTTAGTAATATGAGATAGGAATAATTCTTGGTATTAGGTGTTTGGGCAATATTTTGTTTAGTAATATGAGATAGGAATAATTCTTGGTATTAGGTGTTTGGGCAATGTTTTGTTTAGTAATATGAGATAGGAATAATTCTTCGTATTAGGTCTTCGGGCAATGTTTTGTTTAGTAATATGAGATAGGAATAAATCTTGGCATTAGGAGTTTGGGCAATGTTTTGTTTAGTAATATGAGATAGAAATAATTCTTGGTATTAGGTGTTTGGGCAATATTTTGTTTAGTAATATGAGATAGGAATAATACTTAGTATTAGGTGTTTCGGCAATGTTTTGTTTAGCAATATGAGATAGGAATAATTCTTGGTATTAGGTGTTTGGGCAATGTTTTGTTTAGTAATATGAGATCAGGAATAATTCTTGGTATTAGGTGTTTGGGCAATGTTTTGTTTAGTAATATGAGATAGGAATAATTCTTGGTATTAGGTGTTTGGGCAATGTTTTGTTTAGTAATATGAGATAGGATTAATTCCTGATATTAGGTGTTTGGGTAATATTTTGTTTAGTAATATGAGATAGGAATAATTCTTGGTATTAGGTGTTTGGGCAATGTTTCGTTTAGTAATATGAGATAGGAATAATTCTTGCTATTAGGTCTTCGGGCAATGTCTTGTTTAGTAATATGAGATAGGAATAATTCTTGGTATTAGGTGTTTGGGAAATATTTTGTTTAGTAATATGAGATCAGGAATAATTCTTGGAATTAGGTGCCTGGGCAATGTTTTGTTTAGTAATATGAAATAGGAATAATTCTTGGTATTAGGTGTTTGGGCAATGTTTTGTTTAGTAAAATGAGACAGGAATAATTCTTGATATTAGGTGTTTGGGCAATGTTTTGTTTAGTAATATGAGATCAGGAATAATTCTTGGTATTAGGTGTTTGGGCAATGTTTTGTTTAGTAATTTGAGATAGGAATAATTCTTGGTATTAGGTGTTTGGGCAATGTTTTGTTTAGTAATATGAGATAGGAATAATTCTTGGTATTAGGTGTTTGGGCAATGTTTAGTTTAGTAATATCAGATAGGAATAATTCTTGGTATTAGGTCTTCGGGCAATGTCTTGTTTAGTAATATGAGATATGAATAATTCTTGGCATTAGGTGTTTGGGCAATATTTTGTTTAGTAATATGAGATCAGGAATAATTCTTGGTATTAGGTGTTTGGGCAATGCTTTGTTTAGTAATATGAGATAGAAATAATTCCTGGTATTAGGTGTTTGGGCAATATTTTGTTTAGTAATTTGAGATAGGAATAATTCTTGGTATTAGGTCTTCGGGCAATGTTTTGTTTAGTAATATGAGATAGGAATAATTCTTGGTATTAGGTGTTTTGGCAATATTTTGTTTAGTAATATGAAATAGGAATAATTTTTGGCATTAGGTGTTTGGGCAATGTTTTGTTTAGTAATATGAGATAGGAATAATTCTTGGTATTAGGTATTCGGGCAATGTTTTGTTTAGTAATATGAGATAGGAATAATTCTTGACATAAGGTGTTTGGGCAATGTTTTGTTTAGTAATATGAGATAGGAATAATTCTTGGTATTAGGTGTTTGGGCAATGTTTTGTTTAGTAATATGAGACAGGAATAATTCTTAATATTAGGTGTTTGGGCAATGTTTTCTTTAGTAATATGAGATCAGGAATAATTCTTGGTATTAGGTGTTTGGGCAATGTTTTGTTTAGTAATATGAGATAGGAATAATTCTTGGTATTAGGTGTTTGGGCAATGTTTTGTTTAGTAATATGAGATAGGAATAATTCCTGATATTAGGTGTTTGGGCAATATTTTGTTTAGTAATATGAGATAAGAATAATTCTTGGTATTAGGTCTTCGGACAATGTCTTGTTTAGTAATATGAGATAGGAATAATTCTTGGCATTAGGTGTTTGGGAAATATTTTGTTTAGTAATATGAGATCAGGAATAATTCTTGGTATTAGGTGTTTAAGCAATGTTTTGTTTAGTAATATGAGATAGGAATAATTCTTGGTATTAGGTGTTTGGGCTATGTTTTGTTTAGTAATATGAGATAGGAATAATTCCTGATATTAGGTGTTAGGGCAATATTTTGTTTAGTAATATGAGATAGGAATAATTCTTGGTATTAGGTGTTTGGGCAATGTTTTGTTTAGTAATATGACATAGGAATAATTCTTGGTATTAGGTCTTCGGGCAATGTCTTGTTTAGTAATATGAGAAAGGAATAATTCTTGGCATTAGGTGTTTGGGAAATATTTTGTTTAGTAATATGAGATCTTGAATAATTCTTGGTATTAGGTGCCAGGGCAATGTTTTGTTTAGTAACATGAAATGGGAATAATTCTTGGTATTAGGTGTTTGGGCAATGTTTTGTTTAGTAATATGAGACAGGAATAATTCTTGGTATTAGGTGTTTGGGCAATGCTTTGTTTAGTAAGATGATATAGGAATAATTCTTGGTATTAGGTGTTTGGGCAATATTTTGTTTAGTAATATCAGATAGGAAAAATTCTTGGTATTAGGTGTTTGGGCAATGTTTTGTTTAGTTATATGAGATAGGAATAATTCTTGGTATTAGGTCTTCGGACAATATCTTGTTTAGTAATATGAGATAGGAATAAGTCTTGGTATTAGGTGTTTGCGCAATGTTTTGTTTAGTAATATGGGATAGGAATAATTCTTGATATTAGGTGTTTGGGCAATGTTTTGTTTAATAATATGAGATAGGAATAATTCTTGGTATTAGGTGTTTGGGCAATGCTTTGTTTAGTAATATGAGATAGGAATGATTCCTGATATTAGGTGTTTGGGCAATATTTTGTTTAGTAATATGAGATAGGAATAATTCTTGGTATTAGGTCTTCGGGCAATGTTTTGTTTAGTAATATGAGATAGGAATAATTCTTGGTATTAGGTGTTTGGGCTATGTTTTTTTTAGAAATATGAGATAGGAATAATTCTTGGTATTAGGTGTTTGGTCAATGTTTTGTTTAGTAATATGAGATAGGAATAATTCTTGATATTAGGTGTTTGGGCAATGTTTTGTTTAGTAATATGAGATCAGGAATAATTCTTGGTATTGGGTGCTGGGAAAAGTTTTGTTTAGTAATATGAGATAGAAATAATTCTTGGTATTAGGTGTTTGGGCAATGTTTTGTTTAGTAATATGAGATAGGAATAATTCTTGGTATTAAGTGTTTGGGCTATGTTTTGTTTAGTAATATGAGATCAGGAATAATTCTTGGTATTAGGTGTTTGGGCAATGTTTTGTTTAGTAATATGAGATCGGAATAATTCTTGGTATTAGGTGTTTTGGCAATGTTTTGTTTAGTAATATGAGATAGGAATAATTCTTGGTATTAGGTCTTCAGGCAATGTTTTGTTTAGTAATATGAGATAGGAATAATTCTTGACATTAGGTGTTTGGGCAATGCTTTGTTTAGTAATATGAGATAGGAATAATTCTTGGTATTAGGTGTTTGGGCAATGTTTTGTTTAGTAATATGATACAGGAATAATTCTCAATATTAGGTGTTTGGGCAATGTTTTGTTTAGTAATATGAGATCAGGAATAATTCTTGGTATTAGGTGTTTGGGCAATGTTTTGTTTAGTAATATGAGATAGGAATAATTCTAGATATTAGGTGTTTGGGCAATGTCTTGTTTAGTAATATGAGATAGGAATAATTCCTGATATTAGGTGTTTGGGCAATATTTTGTTTAGTAATATGAGATAGGAATAATTCTTGGTATTAGGTGTTTGGGCAATGTTTTGTTTAGTAATATGAGATAGGAATAATTCTTGGTATTAGATCTTCGGGCAATGTCTTGTTTAGTAATATGAGATAGGAATAATTCTTGGCATTAGGTGTTTGGGAAATATTTTGTTTAGTAATATGAGATCAGGAATAATTCTTGGTATTAGGTGTTTGGGCAATGTTTTGTTTAGTAATATGAGATAGGAATAATTCTTGGTATTAGGTGTTTGGGCAATGTTTTGTTTAGTAATATGAGATAGGAATAATTCCTGATATTAGGTGTTTGGGCAATATTTTGTTTAGTAATATGAGATAAGAATAATTCTTGGTATTAGGTCTTCGGACAATGTCTTGTTTAGTAATATGAGATAGGAATAATTCTTGGCATTAGGTGTTTGGGAAATATTTTGTTTAGTAATATGAGATCAGGAATAATTCTTGGTATTAGGTGTTTGGGCAATGTTTTGTTTAGTAATATGAGATAGGAATAATTCTTGGTATTAGGTGTTTGGGCTATGTTTTGTTTAGTAATATGAGATAGGAATAATTCCTGATATTAGGTGTTTGGGCAATATTTTGTTTAGTAATATGAGATAGGAATAATTCTTGGTATTAGGTGTTTGGGCAATGTTTTGTTTAGTAATATGAGATAGGAATAATTCTTGGTATTAGATCTTCGGGCAATGTCTTGTTTAGTAATATGAGATAGGAATAATTCTTGGCATTAGGTGTTTGGGAAATATTTTGTTTAGTAATATGAGATCAGGAATAATTCTTGGTATTAGGTGTTTGGGCAATGTTTTGTTTAGTAATATGAGATAGGAATAATTCTTGGTATTAGGTGTTTGGGCAATGTTTTGTTTAGTAATATGAGATAGGAATAATTCCTGATATTAGGTTTTTGGGCAATATTTTGTTTAGTAATATGAGATAAGAATAATTCTTGGTATTAGGTCTTCGGACAATGTCTTGTTTAGTAATATGAGATAGGAATAATTCTTGGCATTAGGTGTTTGGGAAATATTTTGTTTAGTAATATGAGATCAGGAATAATTCTTGGTATTAGGTGTTTGGGCAATGTTTTGTTTAGTAATATGAGATAGGAATAATTCTTGGTATTAGGTGTTTGGGCTATGTTTTGTTTAGTAATATGAGATAGGAATAATTCCTGATATTAGGTGTTAGGGCAATATTTTGTTTAGTAATATGAGATAGGAATAATTCTTGGTATTAGGTGTTTGGGCAATGTTTTGTTTAGTAATATGACATAGGAATAATTCTTGGTATTAGGTCTTCGGGCAATGTCTTGTTTAGTAATATGAGAAAGGAATAATTCTTGGCATTAGGTGTTTGGGAAATATTTTGTTTAGTAATATGAGATCTTGAATAATTCTTGGTATTAGGTGCCAGGGCAATGTTTTGTTTAGTAACATGAAATGGGAATAATTCTTGGTATTAGGTGTTTGGGCAATGTTTTGTTTAGTAATATGAGACAGGAATAATTCTTGGTATTAGGTGTTTGGGCAATGCTTTGTTTAGTAAGATGATATAGGAATAATTCTTGGTATTAGGTGTTTGGGCAATATTTTGTTTAGTAATATGAGATAGGAAAAATTCTTGGTATTAGGTGTTTGGGCAATGTTTTGTTTAGTTATATGAGATAGGAATAATTCTTGGTATTAGGTCTTCGGACAATATCTTGTTTAGTAATATGAGATAGGAATAAGTCTTGGTATTAGGTGTTTGCGCAATGTTTTGTTTAGTAATATGGGATAGGAATAATTCTTGATATTAGGTGTTTGGGCAATGTTTTGTTTAATAATATGAGATAGGAATAATTCTTGGTATTAGGTGTTTGGGCAATGCTTTGTTTAGTAATATGAGATAGGAATGATTCCTGATATTAGGTGTTTGGGCAATATTTTGTTTAGTAATATGAGATAGGAATAATTCTTGGTATTAGGTCTTCGGGCAATGTTTTGTTTAGTAATATGAGATAGGAATAATTCTTGGTATTAGGTGTTTGGGCTATGTTTTTTTTAGAAATATGAGATAGGAATAATTCTTGGTATTAGGTGTTTGGTCAATGTTTTGTTTAGTAATATGAGATAGGAATAATTCTTGATATTAGGTGTTTGGGCAATGTTTTGTTTAGTAATATGAGATCAGGAATAATTCTTGGTATTGGGTGCTGGGAAAAGTTTTGTTTAGTAATATGAGATAGAAATAATTCTTGGTATTAGGTGTTTGGGCAATGTTTTGTTTAGTAATATGAGATAGGAATAATTCTTGGTATTAAGTGTTTGGGCTATGTTTTGTTTAGTAATATGAGATCAGGAATAATTCTTGGTATTAGGTGTTTGGGCAATGTTTTGTTTAGTAATATGAGATCGGAATAATTCTTGGTATTAGGTGTTTTGGCAATGTTTTGTTTAGTAATATGAGATAGGAATAATTCTTGGTATTAGGTCTTCAGGCAATGTTTTGTTTAGTAATATGAGATAGGAATAATTCTTGACATTAGGTGTTTGGGCAATGCTTTGTTTAGTAATATGAGATAGGAATAATTCTTGGTATTAGGTGTTTGGGCAATGTTTTGTTTAGTAATATGATACAGGAATAATTCTCAATATTAGGTGTTTGGGCAATGTTTTGTTTAGTAATATGAGATCAGGAATAATTCTTGGTATTAGGTGTTTGGGCAATGTTTTGTTTAGTAATATGAGATAGGAATAATTCTAGGTATTAGGTGTTTGGGCAATGTCTTGTTTAGTAATATGAGATAGGAATAATTCCTGATATTAGGTGTTTGGGCAATATTTTGTTTAGTAATATGAGATAGGAATAATTCTTGGTATTAGGTGTTTGGGCAATGTTTTGTTTAGTAATATGAGATAGGAATAATTCTTGGTATTAGATCTTCGGGCAATGTCTTGTTTAGTAATATGAGATAGGAATAATTCTTGGCATTAGGTGTTTGGGAAATATTTTGTTTAGTAATATGAGATCAGGAATAATTCTTGGTATTAGGTGTTTGGGCAATGTTTTGTTTAGTAATATGAGATAGGAATAATTCTTGGTATTAAGTGTTTGGGCTATGTTTTGTTTAGTAATATGAGATCAGGAATAATTCTTGGTATTATGTGTTTGGGCAATGTTTTTTTTAGTAATATGAAATAGGAATAATTCTTGGTATTAGGTGTTTGGGCAATGTTTTGTTTAGTAATATGAGATAGAAATAATTCTTGGTATTAGGTCTTCGGGCAATGTCTTGTTTAGTAATATGAGATAGGAATAATTCTTGGCATTAGGTGTTTGGGAAATATTTTGTTTAGTAATATGAGATCAGGAATAATTCTTGGTATTAGGTGCCTGGGCAATGTTTTGTTTAGTAATATGAAATAGGAATAATTCTTGGTATTAGGTGTTTGGGCAATGTTTTGTTTAGTAATATGAGACAGGAATAATTCTTGGTATTAGGTGTTTGGGCAATGGTTTGTTTAGTAATATGAGATAGGAATAATTCTTGGTATTAGGTGTTTGGGCAATATTTTGTTTAGTAATATGAGATAGGAATAATTCTTGGTATTAGGTGTTTGGGCAATGTTTTGTTTAGTAATATGAGATCAGGAATAATTCTTGGTATTAGGTGTTTGGGCAATGTTTTGTTTAGTAATATGAGATCGGAATAATTCTTGGTATTAGGTGTTTTGGCAATGTTTTGTTTAGTAATATGAGATAGGAATAATTCTTGGTATTAGGTCTTCAGGCAATGTTTTGTTTAGTAATATGAGATAGGAATAATTCTTGACATTAGGTGTTTGGGCAATGCTTTGTTTAGTAATATGAGATAGGAATAATTCTTGGTATTAGGTGTTTAGGCAATGTTTTGTTTAGTAATATGATACAGGAATAATTCTCAATATTAGGTGTTTGGGCAATGTTTTGTTTAGTAATATGAGATCAGGAATAATTCTTGGTATTAGGTGTTTGGGCAATGTTTTGTTTAGTAATATGAGATAGGAATAATTCTAGGTATTAGGTGTTTGGGCAATGTGTTGTTTAGTAATATGAGATAGGAATAATTCCTGATATTAGGTGTTTGGGCAATATTTTGTTTAGTAATATGAGATAGGAATAATTCTTGGTATTAGGTGTTTGGGCAATGTTTTGTTTAGTAATATGAGATAGGAATAATTCTTGGTATTAGATCTTCGGGCAATGTCTTGTTTAGTAATATGAGATAGGAATAATTCTTGGCATTAGGTGTTTGGGAAATATTTTGTTTAGTAATATGAGATCAGGAATAATTCTTGGTATTAGGTGTTTGGGCAATGTTTTGTTTAGTAATATGAGATAGGAATAATTCTTGGTATTAAGTGTTTGGGCTATGTTTTGTTTAGTAATATGAGATCAGGAATAATTCTTGGTATTATGTGTTTGGGCAATGTTTTTTTTTAGTAATATGAAATAGGAATAATTCTTGGTATTAGGTGTTTGGGCAATGTTTTGTTTAGTAATATGAGATAGAAATAATTCTTGGTATTAGGTCTTCGGGCAATGTCTTGTTTAGTAATATGAGATAGGAATAATTCTTGGCATTAGGTGTTTGGGGAGTATTTTGTTTAGTAATATGAGATCAGGAATAATTCTTGGTATTAGGTGCCTGGGCAATGTTTTGTTTAGTAATATGAAATAGGAATAATTCTTGGTATTAGGTGTTTGGGCAATGTTTTGTTTAGTAATATGAGACAGGAATAATTCTTGGTATTAGGTGTTTGAGCAATGGTTTGTTTAGTAATATGAGATAGGAATAATTCTTGGTATTAGGTGTTTGGGCAATATTTTGTTTAGTAATATGAGATAGGAATAATTCTTGGTATTAGGTGTTTGGGCAATGTTTTGTTTAGTAATATGAGATAGGAATAATTCTTGGTATTAGGTCTCCGGGCAATATCTTGTTTAGTAATATGAGATTGGAATAATTCTTGGTATTAGGTGTTTGCGCAATGTTTTGTTTAGTAATATGAGATAGGAATGATTCTTGATATTAGGTGTTTGGGCAATGTTTTGTATAATAATATGAGATAGGAATAATTCTTGGTATTAGGTGTTTGGGCAATGTTTTGTTTAGTAATATGAGATAGGAATAATTCCTGATATTAGGTGTTTGGGCAATATTTTGTTTAGTAATATGAGATAGGAATAATTCTTGGTATTAGGTCTTCGGGCAATGTTTTGTTTAGTAATATGAGATCAGAAATAATTCTTGGTATTGGTTGCTGGGCAAAGTCTTGTTTAGTAATATGAGATAGAAATAATTCTTGGTATTAGGTGTTTGAGCAATGTTTTGTTTAGTAATATGAGATAGGAATAATTCTTGGTATTAAGTGTTTGGGCTATGTTTTGTTTAGTAATATGAGATCAGGAATAATTCTTGGTATTAGGTGTTTGGACAATGTTTTGTTTAGAAATATGAGATAGGAATAATTCTTGGTATTAGGTGTTTGGGAAATGTTTTGTTTAGTAATATGAGATCAGGAATAATTCTTGGTATTGGGTGCTGGGCAAAATTTTGTTTAGTAATATGAGATAGAAATAATTCTTGGTATTAGGTGTTTGAGCAATGTTTTGTTTAGTAATATGAGATAGGAATAATTCTTGGTATTAAGTGTTTGGGCTATGTTTTGTTTAGTAATATGAGATCAGGAATAATTCTTGGTATTAGGTGTTTGGGCAATGTTTTGTTTAGTAATATGAGGTAGGAATAATTCTTGGTATTAGTTGTTTGGACAATGTTTTGTTAAGTAATATGAGATAGGAATAATTCTTGGTGTTAGGTCTTCGGGAAATGTTTTGTTTAGTAATATGAAATATAAATAATTCTTGGTATTAGGTGTTTGGGCAATGTTTTGTTAAGTAATATGAGATAGGAATAATTCTTGGTATTAGGTCTTCGGGAAATGTTTTGTTTAGTAATATGAAATATAAATAATTCTTGGTATTAGGTGTTTGGGCAATGTTTTGTTTAGTAATATGAGATAGGAATAATTCTTGGTATTAGGTCTTCGGGCAATGTTTTGTTTAGTAATATGAGATCGGAATAATTCTTGACATTAGGTGTTTGGGCAATGTTTTGTTTAGTAATATGAGATAGGAATAATTCTTGGCATTAGGTGTTTGGGCAATGTTTTGTTTAGTAATATGAGACAGGAAGAATTCTTAATATTAGGTGTTTGGGCAATGTTTTGTTTAGTAATATGAGACAGGAATAATTCTTAATATTAGGTGTTTGGGCAATGTTTTGTTTAGTAATATGAGATCAGGAATAATTCTTGGTATTAGGTGTTTGGGCAATGTTTTGTTTAGTAATATGAGATAGAAATAATTCTTGGTATTAGGTGTTTGGGCAATGTTTTGTTTAGTAATATGAGATAGGAATAATTCCTGATATTAGGTGTTTGGGCAATATTTTGTTTAGTAATATGAGATAGGAATAATTCTTGGTATTAAGTGTTTGGGCAATGTTTTGTTTAGTAATATGAGATAGGAATAATTCTTGGTATGAGGTCTTCGGGCAATTTCTTGTTTAGTAATATGAGATAGGAATAATTCTTGGCATTAGGTGTTTGGGAAATATTTTGTTTAGTAATATGAGATCAGGAATAATTCTTGGTATTAGGTGTTTGGGTAATGTTTTGTTTGGTAATATGAGATAGGAATAATTCTTGGTATTAGGTGTTTGGGCAATGTTTTGTTTAGTAATATGAGATAGGAATAATTCCTGATATTAGGTGTTTCGGCAATATTTTGTTTAGTAATATGAGATAGGAATAATTCTTGGTATTAGGTGTTTGGGCAATGTTTTGTTTAGTAATATGAGAAAGGAATAATTCTTGGTATTAGGTCTTCGGGCAATGTCTTGTTTAGTAATTTGAGATAGGAATAATTCTTGGCATTATGTGTTTGGGAAATATTTTGTTTAGTAATATGAGATCAGGATAATTCTTGGTATTTTGTGCCTGGGCAATGTTTTGTTTAGTAATATGAAATAGGTATAATTCTTGGTATTAGATGTTTGGGCAATGTTTTGTTTAGTAATATGAGACAGGAATAATTCTTTTTATTAGGTGTTTGGGCAATGCTTTGTTTAGTAATATGAGATAGGAATAATTCTTGGTATTAGGTGTTTTTGGGCAATATTTTGTTTAGTAATATGAGATCAGGAATAATTCTTGGTATTAGGTGTTTGTGTAATGTTTAGTTTAGTAATATGAGATAGGAATAATTCTTGGTATTAGGTCTTCGGACAATATCTTGTTTAGTAATATGAGATAGGAATAATTCTTGGTATTAGGTCTTCGGGCAATGTTTTGTTAGTAATATGAGATAGGAATAATTCTTGGTATTAGGTGTTTGGGCAATGTTTTTTTTAGAAATATGAGATAGGAATAATTCTTGGTATTAGTTGTTTGGGCAATGTTTTGTTTAGTAATATGAGATAGGAATAATTGTTGATATTAGGTGTTTGGGTAATGTTTTGTTTAGTAATATGAGATAGGAATAATTCTTGGTATTAGGTGTTTGGGCAATGTTTTGTTTAGTAATATGAGACAGGAATAATTCTTGGTTTTAGGTGTTTGGGCAATGCTTTGTTTAGTAATATGAGATAGTAATAATTCTTGGTATTAGGTGTTTGGACAATGTTTTGTTTAGTAATATGAGATAGGAATAATTGTTGGTATTAAGTCTTCGGGAAATGTTTTGTTTAGTAATATGAAATATAAATAATTCTTGGTATTAAGTGTTTGGGCAATGTTTTGTTTAGTAATATGAGATAGGAATAATTCTTGGTATTAGGTCTTCGGGCAATGTTTTGTTTAGTAATATGAGATCGGAATAATTCTTCTTATTAGGTGTTTGGGCAATGTTTTGTTTAGTAAGATGAGACAGGAATAATTCTTAATATTAGGTGTTTGGGCAATGTTTTGTTTATTAATATGAGACAGGAATAATTCTTAATATTAGGTGTTTGGGCAATGTTTTGTTTAGTGATATGAGATAGGAATAATTCCTGATATTAGGTGTTTGGGCAATATTTTGTTTAGTAATATGAGATAGGAATAATTCTTGGTATTAGGTGTTTGGGCAATGTTTTGTTTAGTAATATGAGATAGGAATAATTCTTGGTATTAGGTCTTCGGGCAATGTCTTGTTTATTAATATGAGATAGGAATAATTCTTGGCATTAGGTGTTTGGGAAATATTTTGTTTAGTAATATGAGATCAGGAATAATTCTTGGTATTAGGTGTTTGGGCAATATTTTGTTTAGTAATATGAGATTGGAATAATTCTTGTTATTAGGTGTATGGGCAATGTTTTGTTTAGTAATATGAGATAGGATTAATTCCTGATATTAGGTGTTTGGGCAATATTTTGTTTAGTAATATGGGATAGGAATAATTCTTGGTATTAGGTGTTTGGGCAATGTTTTGTTTAGTAATATGAGATAGGAATAATTATTGGTTTTAGGTCTTCGGGCAATGTCTTGTTTAGTAATATGAGATAGGAATAATTCTTGGCATTAAGTGTTTGGGAAATATTTTGTTTAGTAATATGAGATCAGGAATAATTCTTGGTATTATGTGCCTGGGCAATGTTTTGTTTAGTAATATGAAATAGGAATAATTCTTGGTATTAGGTGTTTGGGCAATGTTTTGTTTAGTAATATGAGACAGGAATAATTCTTGGTATTAGGTGTTTGGGCAATGCTTTGTTTAGTAATATGAGATAGGAATAATTCTTGGTATTAGGTGATTTGGCAATATTTTGTTTAGTAATATGAGATCAGGAATAATTCTTGGTATTAGGTGTTTGGGCCATGTTTAGTTTAGTAATATGAGATTGGAATAATTCTTGGTATTAGGTCTTCGGGCAATATCTTGTTTAGTTATATGAGATAGGAATAATTCTTTGTATTAGGTGTTTGCGCAATGTTTTGTTTAGTAATATGAGATAGGAATAATTCTTGATATTAGGTGTTTAGGCAATGTTTTGTTTAATAATATGAGATAGGAATAATTCTTGGAATTAGGTGTTTGGGCAATGTTTTGTTTAGTAATATGAGATAGGAATAATTCCTGATATTAGGTGTTTGGGCAATATTTTGTTTAGTAATATGAGATAGGAATAATTCTTGGTATTAGGTCTTCGGGCAATGTTTTGTTTAGTAATATGAGATAGGAATAATTATTGGTATTAGGTGTTTGGGCAATGTTTTGTTTAGAAATATGAGATAGGAATAATTCTTGATATTAGGTGTTTGGGTAATGTTTTGTTTAGTAATATGAGATCAGGAATAATTCTTGGTATTGGGTGCTGGGCAAAGTTTTGTTTAGTAATATGAGATAGAAATAATTCTTGGTATTAGGTGTTTGGGCAATGTTTTGTTTAGTAATATGAGATAGGAATAATTCTTGGTATTAAGTGTTTGGGCTATGTTTTGTTTAGTAATATGAGATCAGGAATAATTCTTGGTATTAGGTGTTTGGGCAATGTTTTGTTTAGTAATATGAGATAGGAATAATTCTTGGTATTAGGTGTTTGGACAATGTTTTGTTTAGTAATATGAGATAGGAATAATTCTTGGTATTAGGTCTTCGGGAAATGTTTTGTTTAGTATTATGAAATATAAATAATTCTTGGTATTAGGTGTTTGGGCAATGTTTTGTTTAGTAATATGAGATAGGAATAATTCTTGGTATTAGGTCGTCGGGCAATGTTTTGTTTAGTAATATGAGTTCAGGAATAATTCATGGTATTAGGCGTTTGGGCAATGCTTTGTTTAGTAATATGAGATAGGAATAATTCTTGATATTAGGTGTTTGGGCAATGTTATGTTTAGTGATATGAGATAGGAATAATTTTTGGTATTAGGTCTTAGGGCAATGTTTTGTTTAGTAATATGAGATCAGGAAGAATTCTTGGTATTAGGTGTTTGGGCAATGTTTTGTTTAGTAATATGAAACAGGAATTATTCTTGGTATGAGGTGTTTGGGCAATGTTTTGTTTAGTAATATGATATAGGAATTATTCTTGGTATTAGATGTTTGGGCAATATTAAGTTTAGTAATATGAGATTCGAATAATTCTTGGTATTAGGTGTTTGGGCAATGTTTTGTTTAGTAATATGAGATACGAATAATTCTTGGTATTAGGTCTTGAGGCAATGTTTTGTTTAGTAAAATGAGATAGGAATAATTCTTGACATTAGGTGTTTTTGTAATGTTTTGTTTAGTAATATGAGATAGGAATAATTCTTGGTATTGGGTGTTTGGGCAATATTTTGTTTTGTAATATGAGATAGGAATAATTCTTGGTATTAGGTGTTTGGGCAATGTTTTGTTTAGTAATAGGAGATAGGAATAATTCTTTGTATTAGGTGTTTGATCAATGTTTTGTTTAGTAATATAAGATCAGAAATAATTCTTGGTATTAGGTGTCTGGGCAATGTTTTTTTTTAGTAATATGAGATCAGGAATAATTCTTGGTATTAGGTGTTTGGGCAATGTTTTGTTTAGTAATATGAGATAGGAATAATTCTTGGTATTAGGTTTGTTTTGTTTTGTATGGTTTAAAGCCATTTTTCAGCACAATATAGGCTATACATGGCGGCCAGTATTAATGGTGGAGGAAGAACCCGGACAACGCCCGGAAAGAACCACCGACCCACGAGAAGTTACTGGCAAGCTTTCTCACATAACTACATTTGCCGAATCTTAGACTCGAACACACGCAGACAGAGGTGAGATGGCAGTGGTCTTGGTATTAGGTGTTTGGGCAATGTTTTGCTTAGTAATATGACAGGAGTAATTCTTGATATTAGGTGTTTGGGCAATGTTTTGTTTAGTAATATGAGATCAGGAATAATTCTTGGTATTAGATGTTTGGGCAATGTTTTGTTTAGTAATATGAGATCAGGAATATTTCTTGGTATTAGGTGTTTGGGCAATGTTTTGTTTAATAATATGAGATCAGGAATAATTCTTGGTATTAGGTGTTTGGGCAATGTTTTGTTTTGCATAGCGAAAGGTCCTAATATACGGGTCCCAAAGGCTTACTCGTGAATAATACAAATGTGAAACAAGAAAAACCATGCACTTGTGAACTTTCGTGATGTGTGGTCATTAGTTGATTATGGGTGATTGTTCAAGGTTAAGGGCAGATATCAAAGAGAAATAGACATCAACAGAACAACATAAATAAATAAAGAACCTGATAAATAGAACTGAAGAAAAGTGAGAAATTTGCATATGTACATGCAGTTTTCTATAGTTGTGCCTGCTTGCTTCCGTAATAAAAGAAAAATATGCGCGCTTTTACTCTTTTAATGTCATTTTTTTTTCCCTTGTCAGCTTATTGTTCAGATTTCCTGTTATTTGGTCCGTCAATACATTTACATGAATACATCATCACTCGCTTTGAATTTTACTTCCTATAATATTAATTTACTTTCGGGCATATTTATATGCGTAGATAATAATAATCATGACAGAACCAGATCTCTCTAGGAGATACTGTCTTTTTATTTCAAAGCATATTCTTTTTAATCCTGGCAGACAACAAATAATTTGTCGATCGTGTTACGGTTAAGAATGATCAATCATGAGTCCGAATCTGTTAAAACGTGCGTATATTAGAGCAAATTCACTGTGGAAAATATAATGAAAAACTGCGTTTGTTTCTCGCTACATCGGCAACTTTGCTCCACTAACAAACCTTCGCAGAAATTTTATTTTTTCACCAAACATAGGAAACAATATTTTTTTATTACATTTGAAACTTTCATTATTTGATGTAAAATGTTTTATTTTTTGTTGTTGTTCACTGTTCTTTATTTAATGTGCAGTGTTCTTTGATTCATGTTAAATGATTTTTATGTCATGCCAAATTTTCTTTATTTTCATGTGTAATGTTCGTTAAATAATGCACGTGAAGTGTTCTTTATTACATGTGCAATGTTCTTTATTATTTGTGAAGTGTTCTTTATGGCATACCAGTGCTCTTCATTGCATGCGCAGTGTTCTTTATTTTATTTGCAGTGTTCTTTATTTCATTTGCAGTGTTCTTTATTTCATTTGCAGTGTTCTTTATTTCATGTGTATTTTTCTTTATTGCATGTGTAGTGTTATTTATTAATTGTGCAGTGAACTTTGTTGCATAGGTACAGTGTTCTTTTTGGCATTTTCAATGTTCTTTATTTCATGTGAAATGTTCTTTATTTCATGTGCATTGTCCTTTATTGCAGTGTTCTTATTTCATGTGCAGTGTTCTTTATTTCATGTGCAGTGTTCTTTATTGCATGGGTAGTGTTCTTTATTTCATGTGAAATATTCTTTATTTCATGTGTAGTGTTCTTGATTTCATATGCAGTGTTCTTGATTTCATGTGCAGTGTTATTTATTTCATGTGAAATCTTTATTTCATGTACACTGTTTTTTATTTCATAACAGTGTTATTTATTTCATATGCAGTGTTTTTTATTTCATGTACAGTGTTATTTATTTCATGTGCAATGTTTTTTTTCATGTGCAGTGTTCTTTATTTCATAACAATGTTATTTATTTCATATGCAGTGTTATTTATTTCATGTGAAGTGTTCTTTTTTCATGTACAGTGTTATTTATTTCATTGCAGTGTTCTCCTTTTCATGTACAGTGTTTTTTTCATGCACTGTGTTTTATATTTGATGTACAATGTTTTTTCATGTACAGTGTTATTTATTTCATTGCAGTGTTCTTTTTTCATGTACAGTGTTTTTATTTCATGTTCAGTGTTTTTATTTCATGGACAGTGTTTTTTCATGTACTTTGTTCTTTATGTCATTCACAGTGTTCTTTATTTCATGCACAGTGTTCTTTTTGTCATTCACAGTGTTCTTTATTTCATGCACAGTGTTCTTTATTTCATGCACAGTGTTCTTTATTTCATGCACATCTTTATTTCATGCACAGTGTTCGTTATTTCATATGCAGTGTTCTTGATTTCATGTGCAGTGTTATTTATTTCATGTGAAATCTTCTTTATTTCATGTACAGTGTTTTTTTTAATTTCATAACAGTGTTATTTATTTCATATGCAGTGTTTTTTATTTCATGCACAGTGTTAATTATTTCATGTGCAATTTTCATTTTTTCACGTGCAGTGTTCTTTATTGCATTCAAAGTTTTCTGTATTGCATTCAAAGTGTTCTTTATTGCATTCAGAGTGTTCTTTATTGCATTCAAAGTGTTCTTTATTTCTTTTTTATTTTTGAAGGTGCTTTCTTCTATGTTACTCATTTCAGACCAGTGAGGAAGGCCCTCATGCCCTAGTAGTAAATGTTTATTGTTTATTGTGCGTGTGATTGCTATATATTTTGCATATATTTTTATATATAAATATTATTACAATTTATATTTAGTTCAGTAGAAGATTTTGTTAAACTTCTTTTATATATTCTATATAATCGTCATCTTCAAAGAAAAAATCTTGTGCCATCTTTAATTATTCTGCTTCCGTTTTTCTTCTTCATTTTTCTCTCCTCTTGATCCTCTTCCTTTCCCTCATGTAGTCTGATATTTCTTTTTCTTTATCTACTCTGGGTGGTAAGTTGGTTATTGGTTATCCTTCAATTAACTCTTGTAATTCCATTTGCATATGTTTCCTTTGTCTTTCCTCTGCTAGTATCTTTGCTTTGGTCTAGGCTGATGGGTTCTCTGTATTTATTGTACTTGGATTTTTGTTGATTTTAATTCTTGGGATTTATTCTTGTCTTAATTTCTCTTTTGTTTGTCCATGTATTTGTTCTTTATATTGTTGTTGTAGTTATTCATGTTGTAATTGCTTTTGTTCTTTCTGTTGCAGTTTACTTTTACATTGATTCGCAGCTACTTTTCCCTGCTGTTGATCTGTTTGATTTATTGCCCTGTTGTTTTTGTTGGTGTTTGTTGTATATGTTAGGTTTTGTTTGGTAGATCCCTTTAAGGGTTTTATTGCCCTGTTTTTTGGTGGTGTTTGTTGTATATGTTAGGGTTTGTTTGGTAAATCCCTTTAAGGGTTTTATTGCCCTGTTTTTTTTTGGTGGTGTTTGTTGTATATGTTAGGGTTTGTTTGGTAGATCCCTTTAAGGGTTAAATAGGCTGTTGTTTTTGTTCTTGTTAATGCAGCTGCTATTCTTGTTGCTTATCATTTGTACTAGGCCTTGTAGTTAGTATGCTTTCTTGCTGCTATATTGCTTGGTTTGGTTTATCTTACTTCCTTGTTTTTATTGTTGTTGTTGTTGTTGTTGTAGCTTTTTCTGTTTCTTTATAGCTGGTCCTTCTTATTTTTCCACTTGTGTCTCATTATGTATAGGACATCTAAAAGGTGTATGTCCTGTTTTCTCACACCTATTGCATTTTCTATTAATAATGCATCTCTTGAACCATGTTTTGGCCAACAATACATACATGAGAAATGGTCTCTTTATATCTATCGATTTAGTTTTATCAACTTCTAGTATTCTTATCCCATCAAAGATTGTTGTTGTAGGGATTCTTGACGAAATTACTTTTGTGTTTATTCTCAATTTGCTCTACCGCTGCATCAATATGAATTCCAAGCGGAATATCTGATATGCGTGATTATCCTGTTTGTTTCGTGATTGTTCACAACATTGGTGTGTTCTTTAACCATAATTTTACATTTGCTTTTGTCATCTCTCCGTATGGTAGAATTTTTTGTTTCACCTTCGGTCTTATTAGATAGCCTTTGTATCCCATTGGGTTAATTGAGTATAACTTATTGATGTATTCCGCTTTTATTACTTTCAAGGCCGTCAATACCTCTGCTGTTCCCGGAAATACTTCTCGTGGTATTTGTGTCGTGTCTAGTTCTAGTGCTCCTTCTTTGTACTCACACTTTAAATAACTCCCTGCCTCTGTCTCAAATCGCTTTACCTAGAAAAACCTTTCCAGATTCCTCAGTTCGTCTATAATGGCTTCCATTTTTCCTTGTTTTCTGATTAACACTGTTGACTCTATAGTACATGTATTTCCTTTATTTTATATTTATCCTTTATGATTCATTTACATCATTTTGTCATTGGCATATCCATAAGCAATTAAGCATTAGCACTATTTCACAAAGGTCACTTTCCTCCTCCTTCGGTTGATTTCGGTGCTGTTTGTTTGGTACGTGCCATTGTGTTTATAAACGCTTAGTTCTTACACTTTTTACGAGTGACAAGACCCAAAGTGCGTCTAATCTGTACATATCGAAAGCAGTTTGTTCTTTATTTGATGTGTTGCATTCGTTGAAAATTTGTTGAACACATTCTTCCATTTCCTGGTATGATCTTGCACCTGTTCACCTATTGATGTTCAGATTATAAGATTCCATTAGTACGGTAAAATTAATTTAAACTTGAACTGAAAGAATATCAATTCCGTGGCAGAACTCCAATGTATCGACGTTTAATAATACAAGCACAAAAATAGACTCCTACCTTCCTGTTAATATCCGCCGGATTAGATTTGATTATCAGAACCATTTAGTATACAAATAATGGAAATCTGCTGACATTTGCTTGGACATCGTTCACATACATTTTAATTTTGCGGGTAATTCGTTGCAAATGGGAATGTTGGAACCATGGTGAGTTAGGTGTCAATACGTGTGTACAATAGCAGTAAAAGAAGGTACTTTCCGAAATAAATCTCTAGAAACTGTAGCAATGTTACAGCATATATTTTCTGTTCTATGATGGAAACAATTTGCAACAATCATCAACAGCACGATGTGCGAACATACTGAGGTTAGTTTTCGGATGTTAGGTTTAGACCACATACGTTTTGGGTCTTTAGTTTTGCATTCCTTATGCATTTTGTTTAATTTGGAATAATGACACATTTTATTATTATTACACGCATTTAGGTAGATGAGAGTCGGGGAACCATTCCGACTGATTACCACATAGTTAATTATTTGTGTACACAGCAATATCGGGAATAAAGATTAACACTATTAAATTGTATTGTATTCTATTTTTAAGCTCAATACATAATTTAATATTGGCATTATTTCTTCCCATACCATAAGCTAGAATTTCTTTTATAAAAATAATAGATCCGGAGGTTTTTTTTTCAACAGGCACTTGAATGATGATGCCATGCCCACGTAGCCTTTCCAAATTTACAGACCCCTTTCTATATTTTAGATTTTTATAAATGGATCAGTATAATGCCTATTTTATCATGCTCTCTCTCTCTCTCTCTCTCTCTCTCTCTCTCTCTCTCTCTCTCTCTCTCTCTGTGACCTATATTTCAGGCTTATAGACTTTAAATTGTGTGCTTAACTTTATTTGATTGGTATCTTTTTATGTTATATTGAAACTTGATAGTTGGATCAGTCTGTGTTAATACTTCACCCACATCGCCAGAGAAAGTCACTGTGGCCTATGCTTTGTTAGATAGACAACACACCTGTGCTTAGCCCTTTAAAACATTGACTTGTCCGTGCTATGTACATTAGTTAAAGACGAGTGCATTTGAAAGTTGAATAAATATGTTTATTCACTGGTAACTATCCTTGATTATTACCTTACTTGGTATATAAAATTGAAAGCATTAGTCAGCATGGCGGAGAACACTATATTGAACAGTGTAGGTGCCAGAACACAACCCTGCCCGACGCCATTTTTACTGGGAATGGTTCAGATGTCTCTCCATTTTCTTGGACTCATGCCTGCATGCCGTCGTGGAAATGCTGCGCAATGGATATACATTGACAGAGAATTTCGAGTCGACATCAGGTACCGTACAGATGGAAATTATTAAATACTAGGAGGCTTTAAGCAAAAACTATAGTTATGACAGACACCATCAGGGATTCCTTATTTGCTGATGACGGCGCCCTCAATGCAGGCTCAGAAGCCGACCTGCAATATAGCGTTGAAAAGATCTCCACCTCCTGCACACGCTTTAGTCTCACCATCAGTACCAAGAAGACTGAAGTCCTGCATCAGCAAATCCCTGGAAAGCCCTATGTTGAGCCCAACATTACCGTCAACGGCTAAAACTGAACGTACTGAACCGCTTCACCTACCTTAGCAGCACACTGTCACAGAGAGTCGCCATTGACGACTAGGTGAACCTTCGCATTTGCAGAGCCAGGGGAACCTTCGGCAGATACTATGCCAATGTCTGGAATAAAAAAGGAATCAGCATTCAGACCAAACTAAAGGTCTGCTGGGCAGTTGTGCTCCCCACACTACTTTACGCATGCGAAACGTGGACGGTGTACTAACACTACGCCAAGACGCTAAACCACATCACACCACAAGTCCCAGGAAAATCATCATCATCAAGTGGCAGGACAAGATTCCAGACACTGAGGTACTCGCCCAAGCAGGTCTTCACAACACCAATTTGAAGTAGTGCCAGCTACGCTGGGCAGAACATGTTGTATGCATGCCAGACCACCAACTGCCGAAAAGACTCGTCTATAGTGAGTTACGGGAAGGACAGCGATCCCATGGAGGTCATAAGAAACGCTTCAAGGACAATCTAATCTGAACACTGCAGATTCCTGGGAGCAAACAACAAGCGATCAAGTCACTTTGCGTAAGTCCGTGCACAAAGGCTCTAAGTTGTGCGAATTTAACAGGACAGCAGCTGCAGAGCTGAAGAGGCAAGTCAGAAAAGCACGTGCCATCAACCCTCCTTGATGTGTCCCACTCATCCCCTGTACCTTTTGCAAACGAGCATTTTTCCGTGCATGGGTTGGCCTCATCATCCAGCTGCGCACGCACAGAACAGAACCAGACCCTCCAACTCTCGGATGACTAGAAAGGTCCTCATCGAATCGACGGACGAAGGACAGGAACAGGAAGACATGGTATATGCTATAGGTTACCCTTAAAACATTAACTGTATTCCAATGTAAAAACTGGGGCCCCGAGTGGCCGAGTGGTCTAAAGCGCTGTCTGTTACGGATCACTGCCATCTCACCTCTGTCTGCGTGGGTTTTTGTCTAAGATTCGGCTAATGTAGTTATGTGAGAAAGCTTGCCAGTAACGTCTCGTGGGTCGGTGGTTCTTTCTGGGGTTTTTCCGGGTTCTTCCTCCACCATTAATACTGGCCGCCATGTATAGCCTATATTGTGCTAAAAAATGGCGTTAAACCATACCCCCCCCCCAAAAAAAAAAAAAACCAATGTAAAAACTGTCTATGGTATATGTGACGGGATACGCCGAACAGATTTACTGTGTCCGACATGTGAATACGTATAAGAAACATGGAAATGAACCGACTGCATGCCTCCACTTTAGTTGCTAATCAGTATTTCTACTGATACATGAGAGATCCTATAGTTGTTGTCATACTGAGTATCAGTCATATTGACTAATGCATGAATTAAGTCTATACTAATGATCCTACTACGCATACTCAGAGATTTTGATGATACAGATTTAATCATATGAGATTGTATCAACAAATTATTGTACCTCCATTTTGATACGTTGCAGCTAAATGTTTTTGTTTTCATTATATGTTCATTTGCAGGGATTAATATTTTGTCGGCAAGATCACTTTGGTCTACATGCTTTTAATGTGTGATAATTAAGCTGACTATAGAGTCAATTAAAAGCTCTAAAGAGGTAATGGATTTCAGGTTTGTTTTACATGTCGGGGGTGGGTGTGGGGGGCGAGTGGCCGAGTGGTCTAAAGCGCTTTCCGTTACGGATCACTGCCATCTCACATCTGTGAGTTCGAGTCTAAGATTGGGCTAATGTATTTATGTTAGAAAGCTTGCCAGTAGTTTCTTATGGGTCGGTGTTTGTTTGTTTGTTTTTGTGTGGGGGGGGGGGGTCCCCGGGTTCTTTCTCCACCAATAGTACTGGCCGCCATGTATAGCCTATTGTGTGCTGAAAAATGGCGTTAAACTCTAAAACAACAACAACATGTCTGGGATTAACTTCTCAGCAATAGTGTATTGTTGATGTGGTTTTGTTGTTTGATTTTGATTTTTAACGTAGCTTTAATAATTTTTTAGTCATATCGCTACGATGTCTGCAGTGAGGCAATTTATAGTGATGTCTAGCACTGGGGCATCATGCCGCAGACATGTAGCATGATGTCCCTCCCAGTCACATTATCCTGATACCAGGCCGACGAGTCATAATAATAACCTCTTAATGCTTAGCGCCAAGCGAGGCAGCTGTTAGTACCAATGCTGTAGGTCTTTGGTAAGACTCAGCCAAGGCTCAAACCCACGACCCCATGCTTCCTCGCTCTAACCACTAGGCCACCGGAGCGGTTGTTGTTGATGTGGTAATGCATACTTTGTCATTATGCTTTTACTTGATGACGTCACTAGAAACAATTTGCTATGTATGTATGCTACCTACATCTGAGATACTGTGTGTGTATGTGTGTGTTTGTGTGTGTGTGTGATGAGAGAGAGAGAGAGAGAGAGAGAGAGAGAGAGAGAGAAAGAGAGAGTTTATTTTATTAATATAATTTCGATAATGCCATCAGCTCAGCGACAATGTCACAAGAGTCCAAGGTGCAGTCACCGATGACGTTTTTCTTCGTCATTTAGTAATCTTGTTAGAAATACTTTATTCCCAAATTCAATCTGCATCATACAAGACTAATTCCATTTGGCCATAACTTCGTTATACTGAAACTGGTACAGTAATACAGATAAAATCTGCATAGCTAACACCGTGTTGCCTAAGTAAAGAACGTTGTTTTTGTTGTTTAATGCATTTTTCAACACACGATATGTCAATATAACTGATGGAGTAAAAACCCGGGAAAATCCCGGTAGGAACAAACAACCCACGGGAAACTTCTGACAAGTTTTCTCATGTACCACACATTAGCCGAGCTCGAGATAGGAACGGTGGAGGACAGAGGTGACGTGACAGTGGCCGGTATAGTAGACCGTCTTAGACCACTCGGCTACCCGGGCCCTCGCTGAAGAACGTGATATACTGTATGAACGATCTAATAAACTGAATCTATTAGCAGAATCTGAGCCTCGAACCCACGCAGAGGCGATCCGTAACGGAGAATACTTTTAACCACTCGACCATTAGGGGCCCCTAGATGTTTTAGAAAGGATTTTAGTGTACACACACACACACACACACACACACACACACACACACACATATATATATATATATATATATATATATATATATATATATATATATATATATATATATATATATATATATATATATATATATATAGCCTGCACAAAGTTTTTCACAATATATATTGTGATTGATAACAGACCACTTCAAGATCATTTCATCGTTTAAGAATGGAATACGCGGTATGTTATCATAATATGTTCAAGATCTAATCACTTAATTGTGTGTGTGCGCGCGCGCGCGCGCGCGTGTGTGTGTGTGTGTGTGTGTGTGTTAGTGTGTGGTTAACGTAGCTTTAATAATATCGCGACGATGTCTGCAGTGTTACAGTTTATTATGATGTCTAGCATTGAGACATGCCGCGGATCGTGTCCCACGCAGTCATATTATCCTGACACCAGGACGAGAAGTTCTAATACTGTCCTCTTAATGCTGAGCGCCGAGTGAGGCATCTGCCTGTTTTATGTATTTGGTATACTGGTCTGGGGTTTGAACCCGAGATATCCCGCATCTGAGGCAGACGCTCTAACTACTTAGGCCACCGGAGCAATACTTTGTAATTTAAAGATTTATCATTGAAAGTTTAATTTGATTTTGTCTTTTACGACACAGCAACACAAGTAGGTTTTCAGGTGTAACTGGAGCAAGGTGTCTTGTTTAAGGTTGCTCACCCCGTACTCATCGGATAGTAGGATTCGAGCCTCTCGATCGTGAGTCCGGCACGCTGGCCACTGAACCATCGTATTTGCCTGTTTATATGAATACTATCACGTAGGTATCGTATTTACTAGCATACATGGCTAGGCCAGCTGCAAACTGCGCAGACCCAGATCAACCGTCGCCTAATGCGAATGCATATCTATAATCGTGTATGTTCTTAAGAGTAATCAGCAAAACAAACAAACATAGACCCTGATACTTTGGCTCATTATGCTACAGTAGATCAGCATTCATGTTGTTTGCATTTGGACTCATAAGCGAGTAGATACGATAGATCACATGAAAAGATGTGTACTTTAAACTGAAACACAGCATTACTCACACGTATGTATGACGACAAAGGTATACCAAAAAATAACCTCTACTGAACGAAAATAGTATTGCCAAGGGTTTTGTATCACAAGACTTCTTGTTATGTCTTGTCTAACCTAAGTGAAAATGATACCAATCCGACATCTAGTATAGTCGCCATGACATCCGTCTTGAAAATCATTGTTACTGTACCTGAACGTCATGTTAACATCGGTTTTCCACCAGAAGGCTTCTTGTGATGTCGGTCTGGCCGTAAATGATGACTTGTCGGCCCTTAATTGTTCATACTAAACGATGTCGCGTTGGTCCTAACTGATAACACCTTTGTCTTAAATGATGTCATGTTGGTCCTAAATGATATCACATTTGTCGTAAATGATGTCACGTTGATCCTAAATGAAATCACATTTGACGTAAATGATGTCACATTAATCTTAAATGATATCACCTTTGTCTTAAATGATGTAATATAGGTCCTAAATGATGTCTTTGTTTTAAATAATGTCACGTTGGTCTTGAATGAAAATGGTAGCAGCCGGACATTCATGATGCCCATAACATGAGCTAATTTACATTTCTGGTTATTGCTGAAGAACATCATTAGAAATGTCTTAAACATCCATTTGTTCAAATAAATTATTACTATTATTTTAAATTGCTGAAAATTCTTTTTCGGCACGGAGAGCATAGTTGCGTCATAGGACTGTTGTGTTCAGTCATACCTACATTGCCGCTTTATAATGTATAGCATTGTCGAATGTAAATTACTTTAAAAAAAAAAACACCTGTTAGCTGTCTGTTTCATTTTTAGATTCATTAGTTTATGATGTTGACATTTGAGCTGGAATCAAGAAAATTGGAAGGGCTCCAACTGAATGATACAGATTGTCAGCAATATTGATTGGTATGCCTGTTAAAAATACATTACAATACCTGTTTAGATTTACATACACACAATGAAACCTGGACCGTTGGAACGAATGTAACATTTTCATCTTGTTTTGTATCGTTTCTTTTCTTTCTGTTAAGGCAATATCGGCATCGTGTAATGTCAGACAACTAATCCTTTCTATTTTTTTATTTGTACAATATGAACAGATGGAGAAGAAGAAAAAAAAACCATATATAATAAACCTTCAAACATTATTGCATTTTTCCGTAATTGTAGTAAAGATAACAGGAAATGTAACCATGGAGATAACTTAATATACATTGTTTTCTTTCGTAAAAGTCAGCCATCTTGTAGACACGCGCATCTTATTGAGTAGCAGGTAGTTCACACTAATTAAACCCCTGTATAATTGGAACTAATATTTATGGAATCATGACTCGCACTACAGCGATGATAGGTGTGGCATGCAGTCACGAATGCTGTTTGTTGTATAGGCAGTTTTAGGAACATATATTATATTTGTACATTGCACCAGAAAATTAATTACACACACACACACTATATATATATATATATATATATATATATATATATATATATATATATATATATATATACATACACACACAAATTCTACTTGGTTTTTATTCACCTGATGTAGTTCTTTCCCTAGCCTCATATCAGAGTATATTTTACTGTCGAGGTTTTGGAAATAATATTTTTTTATTTTATATTTTTTATTCTTTTTTCTCATTATTTCGTTCGCTTCTGTGTCTATAATGTTAGTTATGATGGCTGCTATTTTAAAACAATCAAACATATTACTTTGTTGGATGAAAAATAATCATGATGCAAGCTTCACGAAATTAAGAAGCCATTCCCAAAGGAGTTTTGCTGACATTCCTGATTGAATGTATACTAGCATAAAATATTTGACGTTGAGTATGCAATATAACATCAGTATGTATGTATGTATGTAAGTATGTATGTATGTATGTATGTATGTATGTATGTATGTATGTATGTATGTATGTATGTATGTATGTATGTATGTATGTATGTATGTATGTGTGTGTGTGTGTGTGTGTGTGTGTGTGTGTGTGTGTTTGTGCGTGCGTGCGTGCGTGCGTGCGTGCGTGTGTGTGCGTGCGTGCGTGCTTGCGTGCGTGCGTGCGCGTGTGTTGGATATAATTACCATGCCATAAGACTCCATAATTGTCACTAATTTAATTATTACTTATCTACTGTATGACACGTCTAAATTGTTTACGAAGAATTTTATTTATCCACCTTGGCAGCTAACTTCCTTTTCTGATTCCGACCATGTAACTACCGGTACATAACGGTGTTCAGCTAAAAATCTGCCCGATGATAATGTATTGTACCGCTTAATAATACAAACTACTACTACATGTCAGTAACCAGCATTTGATGTCGGCGAATGCCTAAGAATGCTACGAAAGTGACCCCTATTTATTTACTATTCGTGTATTTTAGAGGATAAAAAATAACGAGCTAAAAAGTGTCAGGTTATTTAGCTATTACACATTCTAAATCTATGGATCACATTATCAACGCCATTATTGATCGCCGATTGGTTACATTCCCATAGCATTCTGTGGACAGAGATGGTGTAGTGGTGACTGTAATAAACCACGTGCAAGCATGACACTGGTCTTTAATAAGCTTCCGTTCATTCTCTAGAATGAGATGAAACACAACTAGTGGAACGTCCTCACGTTAGCCGCCTCGATCTTGATTTTTATGAATTTCGTGTTATGTTATTGTCAGTCACTTAACACGTAAACATTGCAATGACATCGAAAAGAAATCTTTCTGGGCAGAACAATCTACGGATCCAAGTGAATGCAACCATTGAGAGGAGTTTTTTAGAGCAAGAACTTCTAAATGAAAACGAAAATGGAAGCGAGTCGCATCTTGCAGACATTACAAACGATATCTTGCTTTCGCAGTATTGTTTTCATCTCTTACGGAATCCATCAGTCGCCAATTTTGGTCGTCTGAGATCGAAACTAAAATGTGAAGACCGGCGATGGATGGATGTTTTTTTACAAAATGGAGGACTAGACATTTTGTTTGAATGCCTGGGCGCTCTAAGCGTTTATGTCGGATCTTTTACAAACCTTGTTTTGAGGTTAGAATGTGTTATGTGTATCAAGACTGTGATGAATTCTCGAGTGGGATGTCAGTGTCTGGTGATGTCAGAGATTTACGCGCCAAAATTTGCAGCAGGTAATTAAATTCAATTAAAGGTAATTAAATTCAGTTAAAGGTAATTAAATTCAATTAAAGGTAATTAAATGCAATTTAATCTATAATCATATCAACGTCTGTCATATGTTTCCTGCCTGTTGACAAGTTAATATGAAAGAAAAAACTAACAAGTTCGTGCAACGTGTTATGTGACATTTAAGTATGAAGCATTTTCGACTGTATGCGTTAAAAAATGCTTAATAACTAACTCAGAATATCGGGAAACAATATTATGAATTTGCTGTGAATCAAATAAAGAAGTACAGAAACGACCAAACACTCGAAAACCCACCAAAATTATACTAATCTTTAAAATAGGTAGGATGTGTTTTCAGACATAGGAAAGCTCTAATTTTCACCTGCAGATTTTTGAATTTTTCCTTTCAAGTACATTTTTCTACAGCGAAGTCAGAAAAGTAAACTGTGGGGTCCTTTTCTTTGAAAGTACTTTTCACGTCTGCATATAACTATATTTCTTTCATTATTTCAAACCTTTTCGCTGCATTTTTCTACAATGTTAAATGTTATTTATGTCCTTGTGTTTCTTGTATATTTACCTATATACAAATGTAATTTTCATTTTCATTCTGTTTTCTATACTGTATTCTTTGTGTGCATCGAAGAAATTACATTGAAGTGACATTCATTTCTCATCCAATAATTTGACATTTGTTTTCCCGTTCTTATGTGTATTTACTAGATGCAATTTGAGCTATTGAAAAGACCATTCGGAAATGTTGTACTCGAAATGTATGACCCGCTTGACAGATTAATATTTCTGGACAGTTAATAGTTTGCTAACAGCGTGTGACTCGCGTGTCCGGTAAATATTTTTTGACGGTTTATATGTTATTTACAATCGCTGACTCATGTGACAAGATATGTAATGACAGTATGTGACTCGTGTGACAGGCTGATATTGTCTCATGTGACAGGTTGATATTTTATTGACAATATTTAACTTGCATGACAGGTTGATATTTTATTGACAATATTTAACTTGCATGACAGGTTGATATTTTATTGACAATATTTAACTTACATGACCGGTTGATATTTTATTGACAATATTTAACTTGCATGACAGGTTGATATTTTATTGACAATATTTAACTTGCATGACAGGTTGATATTTTATTGACAATATTTAACTTGCATGAGAGGTTGATATTTTATTGACAATATTTAACTTGCATGACAGGTTGATATTTTATTGACAATATTTAACTTGCATGACAAGTTGATATTTTATTGACAATATTTAACTTGCATGACAGGTTGATATTTTATTGACAATATTTAACTTGCATGACAGGTTGATATTTTATTGACAATATTTAACTTGCATGACAGGTTGATATTTTATTGACAATATTTAACTTGCATGACAGGTTGATATTTTATTGACAATATTTAACTTGCATGAGAGGTTGATATTTTCTTGACAATATTTAACTTGCATGACAGGTTGATATTTTCTTGACAATATTTAACTTGCATGACAGGTTGATATTTTATTGACAATATTTAACGTGCATGACAGGTTGATATTTTATTGACAATATTTAACTTGCATGACAGGTTGATATTTTATTGACAATATTTAACTTGCATGACAGGTTGATATTTTATTGACAATATTTAACTTGCATGACAGGTTGATATTTTATTGACAATATTTAACTTGCATGACAGGTTGATATTTTATTGACAATATTTAACTTGCATGACAGGTTGATATTTTATTGACAATATTTAACTTGCATGACAGGTTGATATTTTATTGACAATATTTAACTTGCATGACAGGTTGATATTTTATTGACAATATTTAACTTGCGTGAGAGGTTGATATTTTCTTGACAATATTTAACTTGCATGACAGGTTGATATTTTAATGACAATATTTAACTTGCATGACAGGTTGATATTTTATTGACAATATTTAACGTGCATGACAGGTTGATATTTTATTGACAATATTTAACTTGCATGACAGGTTGATATTTTATTGACAATATTTAACTTGCATGACAGGTTGATATTTTATTGACAATATTTAACTTGCGTGACAGGTTGATATTTTATTGACAATATTTTACTTGCGTGACAGGTTGATATTTTATTGACAATATTTAACTTGCATGAGAGGTTGATATTTTCTTGACAATATTTAACTTGCATGACAGGTTGATATTTTCTTGACAATATTTAACTTGCATGACAGGTTGATATTTTCTTGACAATATTTAACTTGCATGACAGGTTGATATTTTATTGACAATATTTAACTTGCATGACAGGTTGATATTTTATTGACAATATTTAACTTGCATGACAGGTTGATATTTTATTGACAATATTTAACTTGCATGACAGGTTGATATTTTATTGACAATATTTAACTTGCATGACAGGTTGATATTTTATTGACAATATTTAACTTGCATGACAGGTTGATATTTTATTGACAATATTTAACTTGCATGACAGGTTGATATTTTATTGACAATATTTTACTTGCATGACAGGTTGATATTTTATTGACAATATTTTACTTGCATGAGAGGTTGATATTTTATTTACAGCTTTATATTAATATAAACAAAATACATATAAACATGGCATGTCATCATATCCATATTATTCGCAAAATACGCATATGTGTGGATAAAAATCGCATAATCTCATTAAACTGAACCTGATATAATAAATTATATAGTATGTATGCGAAACTTGTACAATTATTTTTGAACGAATTACTTCAAACATGTTAATAAATAGAAAATCGTTACTTCATGAAGTTTATATAACCCTTAAATGTGCAGTGTTTATTACTGTGATATATCTTATTTGAATCTTTACACCAATTGGTTACCGTTTTACTTTGTTTTTAACACTTTTTAAATCTGTCTTTTGATTTGGCTTCATATGTTTGTTATTGTTCTATACGTATATGTTTAAAATTCATGTTTACATTTACTGAATATTTACGTTATTTTCAAGTCTCCATCTTTTAGGATTGTTTGTATTTTTTTAAAATACATAGAACTTGACATTTAATTAGGTCCTTATAATCCTTATTTTGAAAACATGTTGCTAATCCCTCTACCTACTTAACCATTCGTCCTCTCTAACGTGAAATGTATTAATGCGGTACAAAGTTTCGTTGCCAAGCAACTCGCTTTTTATATTAACGTACAAAATGGTTCATATTGCTCTTTTACTATATCGTGTAAAATTAAATTTTGCGCAAAGGTATGGCGTATAAAAAATTCAGAAAATTCTTTCTCAATTCAAAGCGGTAGAAATAACAGAAATGGTATTTTAGAAGTGATATTCCTTGTAGAATCTAGTGGCATCGCCTGCTCTCTTCAATCTGTGTTGTAAATCTAGCGGCATTAAGTCCCTATTTATGACCTTCGAATTGTGTCACTGTTGTGCATTTTTACGAACCATTAACGATTGTTGCGCAGATTTACATTCCATTTTAAATCACATCGTATATATTTTCTTGCTATCTTCTTTGCTTCAATAATTAGTCTTTTTTATTTCTAAGCTATCGAAACCTACCTGTACGATAAGAAAAAATTTCTCAGAAAATATTACATAAAGTAATGAATCTTAGATAATATTGCATTGCCCGTTTTTTTCCCCTTAAAAATCCGAAACAGTTGTGTATTTTACGTAAATAGAAAATTCGTTGCAGTGAACTGACTCCACACAATTAAGCATAAAACGGACGCGATGATTCTATGGGGCATTCGACAGTATGAATAACAATCATCACACCAGAGGCAATATACGGTAGTCCTATGCACTCGGTGCTTGGTTCGTTCTATGTTCCTGGATGCCGTCTTTAAAAGTGACAAATTCAGACTGACAGGTCTGGTGAGTTGTACAAGTTGAATGCTGAAGTGCTAAACTACTTAGTCTCTTCTGTCGATATCATGATATAATTCCAATGTGTAAGAATAAAATAAATTATTAAAATTGTTGGAAAATATCCAACTTTATAAACTGTAATAGATGTTCGTTTGAATGTGCATTAAAAAGCCGAGCATTGCAATTTTTGGGAGACGAGGTGGCGCAGTAGATAGCGTGTTTGAATCCTTCAATCGATCACCCTATGCCAGCTTCTGTGTTGCGTCATATGGCAAGGTACCATTACGCTAAAATGGCTCTAGAAATCCTACTTTGTGTTGCTTTGCTGTAAAATACCAAAACGAAGCTGCTCGTGATTAATGCTAATTAAATGTAGACGTGTACAAATCTTACAATACCAGGTGTGCTTCACGTTGGATTTGTTTTTCATTCTGTAGTTGGATTCGTTCTCCTCGTCTTGGGTCTCCCTGTTGAAACGTTTTCTCCGTTGGTATCTATCCCATAAAATCTCTATGCCTCTGTCTCTCTGTCTGTGTCTCTGCCCGTCTGCCTGTCTCTCTGTCTCTGTCTCTCTCTCTCTCTCTCTCTCTCTCTCTCACACACACACACACACACACACACACACACACACATTAACAATAATTAATAACACAGGAGCAATGTGTGGTTACACTCCTTATACTATCAATAAAACACGTGGCCAACAGTTCATTATTTTCTCAGTATCTGCTTAGCCAACTTGTAATCCACGTATTCAGTTCACCGTTAAATTCGATCGGATTATTTACGGCACAATATTTAATACAAAACCCTCATGTGTAACAAATTATATTAATTTTCAAAGATTTACTTATGTAGGATAGTTTCGTTCATATTAGAACCGCACGCATGCAAGATAAGTTAATGAAATAAACAATAAAAGACCAGAAAATCTGACCAGTAAAAGACCAGAAAATCTGACCAGTAAAAGACCAGAAAATATGAACAGTTGAACAGTAAAAGATCAGAAAATCTGAATAGTAAAAGACCAGAAAATCTTAGCAGTTGAACCGTAAAGGACCAGAAAATCTGAACAGTAAAAGACCAGAAAATCTGAACAGTAAAAGACCAAAAAATGTGAACAGTTAAAGGATCAATAAATAAATCGCTGCCAAGGATGTTCAGTTTCCTTGGCTTTTGTGTCTTGTGGCACGTCAACACATATCAGTGAAGTTAGGTGTGTAGCTTAAAGTGCATGTTGGCGTGGTCATGCAGTCACATTTGTTCATCTTAAATTAAAGATTTTTTTTGTTGTAAAATGTACTATATTTATAGCTTAAACAAAGTCTATTCAGTGCTGATTATTGAATGAATTGCATCGTAAATGTTAACAAGAAACTTCTTACACGGCAATTTATAATCATTATTAATTTGATCAATGGTGGACAGGTACTACTCTCGTAGCTTTCACTGTGATATCACAGCGTGCGACATTCAATCCGGTTTGTACTAGACGTACTTTTACGCCAACCTCGTCGAAAAATGTGAGCATAATTTAACATTGAGTTTGTCCTATGCATTATAGGGGGTGTGTGTATATAATGAGCTTCCTGAGGAATATGGAAGATCGAGATAGAGTACATAATCTCCACTTAAAGGTATGTGTAATCAAATTCTAAAAGTTTGCACACGTTACAGAAATTAAACGTATTGAACGCATGCATGACCTGTATGACTTTTAATACAGAAACACGACTGTAACTGACCCTGCCTGGTCAGAGTAACAGTTCAACCAGAGCTTGCCTGGCCTCGAGATTTGTTCTTGCTAGCCACAGGGTCACAAGATGAAACCCAAGGCATTGTCTTAAATATTATATGTTAGAAGCACGCCGTGTACAGATGAAGAAAGGTAATTTTTGCGTTACTTTTACAGTAAGATGCCTTTTTCTGTGCGTGGATTTTAAGGTAGCAAATATTGCAGAACCCGGAAAAACGTAATCATTAATTTATAACATAATTAACCAGACCTCACTTTGTTGATCGCTCTCTGTATCGAAGAACATTATATTCTTTGAGATACTGAGCTTAAATGACGTCGTTACAACTTATATTTCTTACGGAATAACGAAAAAGATTTTATTCAATTATCAAGTCAATGACATGAATACGAGATCTTCGGAAAGTATAAGGAATTTATATGATCCAGCATGCCATCATCATATCGCCCGCGAAGGCTTTCTGTAGCGGAAAACCGATGTGATCTCAATAATTGTACTGAAAAGTTTCATTCACCAAAAATACCATTTTCTTTGAGTATTTAACAAGATGAATAAATAACCTTGAGCCTATGCACGTTTTATGAATTTTAAAATACTCATTCAACTTTAGTTTACTGACAATGATGTTTCCACACACTCTTCTAATGTAATAATCTTACTTCCGGGTCCATGTTTGAAACAAAGAAACTTAAAATCATGCGCCCCATGCTTTAAATTTGAAAGTGATTTTTTTTATCTCTTGGACCTAATATATAAAAGACCCCTTTCAAGAGTTGCATTCGCTTGGATCCGTAGATTGTTCTGCCCAGAAAGATTTCTTTTCGAAGTCATTGCAATGTTTACGTGTTAAGTGACTGACAATAACATAACACAAAATTCATAAAAATCAAGATCGAGGCGGCTAACGTGAGGACGTTTCACTAGTCGTGTTTCATCTCACTATAGAGAATGAACGGAAGCTTATTAAAGACCAGTGTCATGCTCGCACGTGGTTTAGTACACTCACCACTACACCATCTCTGTCCACAGAATGCTATGGGAATGTAACCAATCGGCGATCAATAATGGCGTTGATCATGTAATCCATAGATTTAGAACGTGTAATAGCTAAATAAACCTGACACTTTTTAGCTCATTATTTTTTATCCTCTAAAATACACGAATAGTAAATAAATGGGGGTCACTGTCGTAGCATCCTTACGCATTCGGCGACCTCAAATGATTGTTATTGACATGTAGCAGTTTGTATTTGAACACAATTATGTACCGGTAGATACATGGTTGGAAGCAGTAAAGGAAGTTAGCTGCCAAGGTGGATAAATAAAATTGTTGGTAAGGTAGACAGTTTTAGACGTGTGAAAGAGTAGATAAGTAATAATTAAATTAATGACAATTATGGAGTCTTATGGCATGGTAATTATATTCAACACACACACACACACACACACACACACACACACACACACACATACATACATACATACATACATACATACATACATACATACATACTCCACCTTTTGCCAGAGGCAAGGCAAGTTCTATATAAAGAAGGTCTTTGAGGATCCGTCCATTATTTATCCGACGTACATGGCCCAGCCATATGTTTCCTAAGTTATCGGAGGAGTGTGAGCATGCTGAGAATATTGATACGTTCAAGCAGTTCATTGTTTGCTACTCGATCCCTCCAAGTGATCCCGAGTATGTGTGGGAGACATCGCATGAAAGGCGCTCAGTCTTTTCTCTTGTGAGGCGTACTTAATCCAGGTTTGACTTGCATACAGGAGAGTGCTTAGCACTCAGGCACGGTACAAGAAGAAATTATTGTTTCTCTGATGCGATTCCATCTCTCTTCGGCACTGCCTTTGGAAGATTCTGAATCAAGGGCATAAGTGAATTCCTCAGCCTTGACTGAAAATGACGTATTGCGTACGTCAATGTGTGGTTTACCCTGCTGCCTAGAGCGGTATATCTTCTTTGGCTGAAGCTTCATTTTTCAGCACACCAGCAAGTGGTCAGTGTTGCAGTCAGCGCAGTGGAAGGTACGGGTAAGAAGTACACCTTTCATGGCAGATTGTCTCATTATGATCAAGTCCAGTTGGTGCTAATGTTTGGACCAGGAATGCCTCCAATACACTTTATGCTGTGGCTTTGTCTGAAAGATTGAATCGGTGATGCTAAACTCATGGTACGAGCACATCTCTAGGAGTCGCTGCCCGTTCTCATTCAGCTTACAAATGTCAAACTTTCCAAGACAGGAAGGTCAAAGAGTTATGGTCAGTACCCACCTTAGCTTTGAAGTCGCCCAGTAATAATAATATTAAGTTCTCTTTATTGGGGATTTTGTCGATGAGCGAGTGTATATGCATACATATATATATATATATATATATATATATATATATATATATATATATATATATATATATATATATATATATATATATATATATATATATATAGGTCTGCTGGTTAAGACATGCTTTAATATCGCGAGAAATAATAGAATATAGTATGTGTACATTTCTTTATGCGTATGTGCGCTTTTGCTAGTTAATGTCTCGCACTAAAAATGCTAATAACCCTTTGGTTAAGATGTATAGTGTTTGATCTTCGGTATGGGATTTTAGTTGTTGCATTTAACAATTCAAAGAAAATCTCATTTGTATTGGATTCCAAGTCTTAGAACTTTACTTGTGCAATCTCTTTCGTTCTCTTTAATTAGTGCAGCGCCTTAAGCCACTCATATATTTGGTAATTTTCAAATGTGAACAAATACTACTTCCTGTCAAGTATGGTAGTAATGTATTTGCAACGTTCTATACATGCTTAAGAAGTCATTTTTTTCCTCAAGAAAATGATTATAATCGTCGTTTCTTATTGCAATATATTAGTGTCTACCCATTGCCTTCCAAGCTATAAAAACCATTTGTGTACACTCTCATTTCTTACAAGCCGATAATTGTTAATTATATTTTCGATTCATTCCTGTCCAAATCTAATTTAGTCACATGAAAGCAAGGTATTATGTTCAAAACAAGATTAATACGTCAAACTTGAGGCACAATTTAGTGGTCAATAAATACGCATGCTTTTGAATAAGTGAATTTAATCCATAGCTGTTTTTTTTTTTTGTATATATGTCTGTCGAAGCTCAGATCCTTTGACATTCATATAGAAATAAAAGAGTAAAAGTATTGCGAGTTTTAAATCACTGTACATATGTGCCACAAGATACACACATTAATGTAATAATCGGTACTAATTGAAATACACGTACAATGTAATAAAATAGTAAAAGTATGGCGAATATTCAATCACTGAACATATGTGCCACACAAAAACCCAAGATACACACATTAATGTAATAATCGGTACTAATTGAAATACACGTACAATGTAATAAAATAGTAAAAGTATAGCGAATATTCAATCACTGAACATATGTGCCACATAAAAACCCAAGAAACACACATTAATGTAATAATCGGTACTAATTGAAATACACGTACAATGTAATAAAATAGTAAAAGTATGGCGAATATTCAATCACTGAACATATGTGCCACACAAAAACCCAAGATACACACATTAATGTAATAATCGGTACTAATTGAAATACACGTACAATGTAATAAAATAGTAAAAGTATGGCGAATATTCAATCACTGAACATATGTGCCACACAAAAACCCAAGATACGCACATTAATGTAATAATCGGTACTAATTGAAATACACGTACAATGTAATAAAATAGTAAAAGTATGGCGAATATTCAATCACTGAACATATGTGCCACACAAAAACCCAAGAAACACACATTAATGTAATAATCGGTACTAATTGAAATACACGTACAATGTAATAAAATAGTAAAAGTATGGCGAATATTCAATCACTGAACATATGTGCCACACAAAAACCCAAGATACACACATTAATGTAATAATCGGTACTAATTGAAATACACGTACAATGTAATAAAATAGTAAAAGTATGGCGAATATTCAATCACTGAACATTTGTGCCACACAAAAACCCAAGATACACACATTAATGTAATAATCGGTACTAATTATAATACACGTACAATGTAATAAAATAGTAAAAGTATGGCGAACATTCAATCACTGAACATATGTGCCACACAAAAACCCAAGATACACACATTAATGTAATAATCGGTACTAATTGAAATACACGTACAATGTAATAAAATAGTAAAAGTATGGCGAATATTCAATCACTGAACATATGTGCCACACAAAAAACCCAAGATACACACATTAATGTAATAATCGGTACTAATTGAATTTCAGGTACAATGTATATAAAAATGTTGACAGCATGTACATTTGATTCACACTTTCTTATTTTATATTTCTTTTCATCAGCCTACTCACACTAGCCCGAGGACCGATTCTTTTTATGTGACATATAAAGTAATTTACTGTAATAGTCCAAGAGTTATTGCCAAGGACCTCCATTCTTTCTTTCATTTAATTGAAATCTTCCCCCCCCCCCCCCCAAGAGGCTGCACATCGTAATTGCTAACTCACCTTTTAGTTCGTGAACCATTATCTGAGAACTTTCAGTTTCAGTCTCCGGAGGGAAACTCTGGTCTAGTTTACAAGAAGCTAATGAAGTTACAAAAGATAATTTGGTAAAATGATCAATGGTTACTATTTTATCTTTATGTTCACAAAGAAATCTTTCCAAATTCAATGACACTACAATGTGTGATTTGTAAGATCATAAAGCTGTCTAAGATTTCACTGCTGTGCCCATACAAAGGCCAACAATAGTGCCTAATCTTGCCATCATATAAGGTTTGGAAGAAAAGCAACATCTATAGAGACTTTTCAATTAATTAAAACACATGATGCAAGTAGTATGAAAAAGTAAATCCATTTTACTTAGCCACGAACCTATGTCCATTGGGCATCCGTCATCCATCCGTCCACAATGGATCTTTTCAAAGTCTTGAAAAATCGCAACTCATCCCCTACCAACAGTTTGACTCCATAGCAACCACATGGAACATCAATGTTTCACGTATTCTCCAGAGTGACCGAGCTAATGTTACATAAATACACACTATGCGGCCTGATGAGAGCGGCTACAACAATAACTAATATTAAACTATGTGAAGGTTGAAGTATATTACTGGGTAAGATTTAACCGTACTTAGGCTAATACCAAACAATTATCATAATATCTTATGGTAATTATGGCTTCTACCGTAAAATTATCATAATATTTTACGGTAATTCCGTAAAATTATCATAATATCTTACGGTAATTACGGCTTCAACCGAAACATTATTATAGTATCTTACGGTAATTACGGCGTCTACCGTAAAATTATCATAATATATTACGGTAATTATTTTCAGGCAATCATCAACCTTCAGTCTTCATTCGTAAGTTCGAGGTCAATCATACTGACCATGCCTTAAATATATACTATCATATGCCATTAACTGCCGTTCAGACCATCTTGGTTATTTACAAAAAAAGGATGGACTAAGAAATACGTTTTTGAGTTCGCAACATTTTGGCAAATCCTAATGTCAATCTGATCGTAAAAAATACCAAGCGTTCCGAACAGAATGCGTCTTCCTTTTGGAAAACAATTTCCTGCGACGAAAATGTGTGATTTTTACAATTAAAATTACCGCGCCGATATACATTCAAAATATGTTTGTATGGCAGAAACGTCTGAGGTGGTACGAATACTTCTCTGTTTTGAAAATGATATATAATATCCGACTAAACATAGGTCGCTTCCTTAGTTCACAACAAAATTAGTTGGCTCTGATCACACAAAACACTGAGAGAAAAAAAAGTACTGCAAACTTGCTTGGGACTACATTTTTGTGGGTACTGATCCGGAAGTATTAATTGAGGTTTGAGCCCTATCTGGGCATTGTTTTGTTTTTTGCCACTAGGTCAACACAGTTAGATTTGCAATCCATATATATTTCAACTTTGCTCATCATATCTGATTCTTTTTTTCTTATAGGCAATTAGGAGTGTTACAATTGACTGTTTGTGTGCAGCAAGGTGCATTATTTGTACTTGATGCTTTAAAAAAAAAGAAATTAAATTTGCCATATTTTCTTAATTATATGATTTTTCAAAGCAGTAACATATTTCTAATAGAAAGTAATTTTGATCCGAGATATTTTTAAATAAGTAAATGATTAATACATTTACGTGCATGACGATTCTAAATGAAACTTTTAATTATATTTTTTTAAACCATGTAAATAAAAAAAAAATTGTACAAATTTAAAACCACATTATTTCATCCAAAAATTTGTAATAGATTATATTAAGAAAGTGGTAACATGGGTTTTTGCAGCTTACAGCATTTGGTTGAGGTTTGTGAAGCACAGTAGCTCATCGTGATGGTTTGAGGCAAGTTGCAGTATGCCTGCTACAATGGCTAAGGTTGTAATATGACAAGTGATAACAGTTAGCTCAGATTCCCCATAGTCATGTGACCAGTACAATGTTGTATACCTAAATCGTAATACGTTCCATGTCACTAACCACAATAGGTATCGTTTCTCATTATGTACAATTATAACTTTTCAAAATTGGAACTGATGAAAATGAAACATTTTCTTGTAGTAAGTAGGCTGGGGTTCGAACCGGGGACACATTTCTACATTTTAAGTGCATTTGATGACGATGTTTTCAAGATCAGTGGAATCGGTACAGACTATAGAGTTCAGTGAGCAGAAAGGGTCACATGCTAGTAACGCTTATGACATGCATGATGTTTATCCATGACAACGATATTGAATATTTTTTTCAGATATCATTCTGTTAACAACATCCACACTATTTTAGAGGCGGTAAAGATTTTGAGATTTACTTTTCACGTCTGAATTATATTAATGATTTCACGTGCAATGATATAAATATTCACTAGACGTTTGGATTCTCCACTTTGGGAATAAAGCAAGATCAGCAGATACATAAAAACGGATAGCCAGTCTATGTCAAAGGTTGTAGTTCAAGCTTAATCTTACTTAAATAAAAAAATCATAGCTATATTTTCTTTTCGTTTCAGCGCTAGACACAAACAATGTTATGGTCAAGAAACAGGTGTTTGAGCTTCTATCAGCCTTGTGCGTTTACTCCCCAGATGGTTACCGCCTGACTCTCAGCGCTCTTGACAGCTACAAGGTAAATAATAATAATAATAATAATAATAATAATAATAATAATAATAATAATATTTTTTGAAGACGTAATATCAGTGATAAGGCATTTTTATTAAATGGGGTTTACAAACATGATTGAAAAGAAATTCACGGGTAATCTCGATGAGTCTGTCTTCCAAAAAGTAGGTTATGTACTACTGTGAGATGTGCCTCCCACTGTCTTAAAGCCATCTTATAGTTATAGTTTTATAGAGACAATGAGCTTGAGATCGATAGATTGATAAGCCAAAACGTACTTCCAGACGGATAATGGATAATGTGAGGTGATAACAGTATTCTTTTATTTCCTTGTTCCATATTTCCCTTGGTTAAATTGCACCACGTAAGCACACACACACACACATACACACACACACACACACACACACACACACTTGAAAATTTGTAAACTATTGAATGTATGTTTAACTAAGGTGAATACCGTATTGTAGCGTTCTGCAAAGGTTGGGGTGGGGTACTTCCAAGGTATTAATTAAAATATTATGAAAGTTCCACCTGGCTCGTGAATTTAAATTTAAATTAAAGACCAAATAGGTATACGGTTCTGAGCCCCCAGTCAGCACTGCCGACGGTTAAATTATATACATATATATATATATATATATATATATATATATATATATATATATATATATATATATATATATATATATATATATAACACGAAGATGAAATTCAACAATAACAATTTAACAAAGCCTATAAATTTAAATGTCACACAGTCACTCGTCCTTTAAGTGATAGCCTATTTCATCTTATGATTTTCAGTGTGAGTTCGATTTTCCACCTGGCCTTTGGTTGTACTCATCTATTTATTCGATCCTTTCACTCCTCCTGGATTCCACCTCTCCCGACTCCTTTCCTCCCTATAACAGAATTGTTACCGAGAGGATGGTGGATTAAATGAACAACACAAACACAATATGTGAAAGAAAATATAAATTTATGAAATAAATTATTAATGAAAAATAATGATGTATCAACACAATAACTCATGCGCTCAACCCACAATTACACTCACAACCATTCACAATACATGAATAAATGAAATATCAATACAAAATAAAACACAGATATAAAGGGATCTCCTGGACTATACACAGATCCAAGGAACCTTTACGAAAGTTATATTACCGCAAGTATAAATTACGATAACAAACACAAAACATCAAACTATACTATCGCACGTATGGATTGCGACTAGCACGAACATATACATGTATTCAATCAAGTTGCTAGCTTTTATTGAGATTCATGCAATCCGTTGAAATACTATTGTGATCTGACATAACCATGTAAATACAACAATGTATTCAATTGTACTACAATTACAACACACACATGTGTCTCGACCCTGTATAACCGTACGATTCACCACCTGTTGAATCGCCGCCCAGTTTCCCCGAAGACCTAGGGTTGACCAATACTTTTATCGGCCGTTTGCCCTTCACGGATCCACCACAGTTATACGTACAGACAGCATACAACATCTACTAGAACCAACGTTCCTCAATACCCTAGATGTCGCCCCGGATGTTTGCGACTCTAGACAGCTCCGACACTCGGACTTCTAGATTTCCGGATATTTACACGTCACGACAGATGTAGACGAACAGACAATTCGACAGACAGACAGTCAGATACTTCAATTCGATTGCACAATAAATCAGCAACAATTTCAGCTACGATCTCAGAGATGTTATCAACGATGTTATCAGATGTTATCAGATGCGTTATCAGAGATTATCAGATGTTATCAGATGCGCTATCAGATGCGTTATCAGATGCGCTATTAGAGATGCTATCAGATGTTATCAGATGCGCTATCAGCCCTTTGGCTGGAGATTGAAAGACGAGCTATCTATCCTGTGATTAGATACTTTAGGTCCCGTAATATTGATTATAAATATTCTGCCTTATATACCCTCAAATAGGTGAGCAGAAATCACGGCAAGATTACCGTGCACCCTGTGAATCTAAATGTTCCGGATTTCATGTAATTCAAAGTCAGGCACATGCGAATCGTTACACGCCGCTTACCTTGGAGAAAACCACTTATTCACCCCAGGTAATGCATGTACGACGAAACAAAGAAAATGGTGAGATTAGTTTGTAAATCAATTAGAAAATAAATTTAATTTTCGCCTAATTCTGTGACACTCCCTTCACTTTCCTTCCGTTCTTTATCACTACTATTGGGACCACTTTCCCTGGTCTGTTCCCCGAACTTCTTCTCCAGATTTCCCTCTTTCCTTCTCTTCCTTCCGTCTATAACGGAGACACTGGGACCACTCACTAGTCTGTCCCTCGAAGCCTCCTTTTTAGAAGCTACAATTAGAATCCTGTTCCTAAGGTTTTCCCGCCAATTCACGTATGGCCGCCGGAGTTCCAATTCACGGTGCGTTCTGTAACGACTATGGCAACTAACGCTTGATGGCCGGGTTAAAGATATATATTTTAGAATAAATCAGGGTCCCACCCCTATCTCGATTCTGATTGGGTAGCGCTGGGACCCTATCCACTCGACTTATTCAATCTGGCGGTCCGTCAGCGTATCCAGAAGATAAGGCACGCCCACTCCTTCTGGCAGCTTCTTTGATGTACAAAACATCCTTCCAGCCCAAGGTGCTAATTACACTTCTGACGGGCCTTGGTCAGCTTCCTCTCTTAACTATGGCAAACTTACGTAAGGGATGGTGTTAGCCTGCGGTCATGTGTAACAATAAATAGTGGCTTGTCCGACTTACTTGATACCACATGGTTCTAATTTAATTTTTGGGTCGGCACGCCACACGTATGTACTCTTGTAAACTGAGAGCTGGTAGCAAACTGCGTTTGCGCAGATCTGCCGTTGCAGTATTCACCGGCATATCGGTGGTCTACCTTGATCGCTTGAAGTCATCAGCAGAACTAACTTTGCAGCTGGAGCACGCTCAGGCCTTTCCAATAATAAATGAAAAAGAAAAAACAACACATCGTAAATATTACGATAGCGGTCACCGTCTGTACCTAACATGACAAATCATCACATCACTCCTGACCACGACGTAATCTAAAGAATTTCCTCGATGTAGATATATCAAAAACATTAATTTAATATACTTTTAATCAACCTAAATACATTTAACAGCGCACATCTGGCAGTCGGAGTACTGACGTTTATCCTGGTACCTTCGTCTCCCATTATGCTCCCATTAAAGAAATAGTATTAATTTCATATTTTTTTTGTCCAGCCGTGTGGCTGCATGCTTTTTCGTTGTATTACTCACAACTATGTTAATAAAAGCTCAGAGCTGGGTCTGTGCATTTGGCGGGTGGATTCGACTTACAGTGGAGTCGAAAAGGTGTTTACAAAGCACAAGACATTATTACTATTCGACAACGACACGGGAAATTTGTACATTCGACTTATGTAATTTGTATTACTCCCCTTTCTAAACCGTTTCATTTAGTGACATGCTGAAGTCATACCAGGTTGACAGGGCTCTACGTATACAATTATTGAATATTAATGTGTGAGTGATTTTGATTTTTAACGTAGTTGTAACAATTTTCCAGTCATTTCCAAAACTTCACCAAATATTGACTTCGTGAATAAACCCCCATCGTAATGGTCATGTATTTAAACCCTGGTTGCTACTAATGTTACTTGTAAAATGATCATAACTTCAAAATTACGTGTTACGTGTGAATGATCATAAAGTCGCAACTACACGTTACGTGTGAATGATCATAACTTTACATGTACACGTTACGTGGGTCAAATGTAAAATGATTAGTAACGTTGGTGATATAACCGTATTACCCGCTTATAAGTCGAGGCCTAGTGCAAACTGTACATACACAGATCTACTTGCGCATAATGCGCCGGCAGATCCGGATATGTACAATGTGCTCAGTGTAATTAGTAGAATAAACAACAAAAGACCCTGATGTGCAGGCGCATTGTATACTACGGCAGAACAGGATCTTTGCTGTTTGCAGTTTGGCTATAGTTATAAGTGAGTATACACGGTATCCTAACGTTATTGAGACTTAAAATTGGCTCTAGTGGTAGTTGAGAAAATAATATGATATTTTGCAAAGACAGTAATGTGTCAGGTAGTTCTATCATTTAGAACTAATTATAATGTATCCGTGAATTGTTTATGATTTGGTATTCGCAAGTAATATGCCAACATTGACGGTGGAATGATAAAAAACACCAGGCATTAATCGCAACTGAGTACAGGTATTGTACATGTAAATAAGTACATGTATTATACCTGTAAATAAGTACATGTATTGTAAATGTAAATAAGTACGGGGTTAGACGAGTGGGCGGCTCTCCCCTTGCTTTTCATATGGGGTCTGAATGTTTTTCTGCATGATAAATAATGTTTACAATGGCTACGAGAAAAGTGAGCACATTCTAGAAAATAATAATCGTGAATTGTACATCCCTGTGAGATTCGTACGAAAAACGTATTTCGGTCTCTATACCCTCAATATTTTCGATACTTGTACATATTCTCACTTTTCCAAAACATGATATGATATTAAGTTATTTTTGGTTGGTTATCCATGTCAACAACGTCTCCTTCTTTCTTCCAGTACGGCTGGTCTTAATAATTTTCGTCGATTTACTATTAATACTTTTGTTACTACACAATAAAAAGTTGGAAAACCGTTGATTATTATTAGTCTCATCAAATATGTTGTGTACCTCTCAAAATACAGTATACTGTTGGTTGTTCGGACATGTTTGTGTTAAAGGTATTAAACAGGCAGGAGACCATGCTGCTAAAACAGCTCTATTAAAACAGTGCTATCTTTATAAGGATCTGATTTAAAACTAATTCTAAAACTAATTATGTTTATAGAAGGAATGAGATAACAAAAGAAACAAATGTGGTCATTAACAGTAACCATGATGGTTTTAACAAATATCAAAGGAAAGTTGTATATGCCAAATCTTTTGAATACCACTGAATACATAGCCTGGTGTAGGCTTCTTGTTTTTTACAATTGTGACGTCATTATATATTGTGTTTCAGCTTTCGATTGAAATCGGTCGACCTACCGATGTCGCCGATCAGCATTGAATTGATTCGTAAGCATGTGAAAAATGGCCGGATGGGGAAGAAATTATGTGGCTAACTAAAACTGATTTAAAACTAATTTAAAACTAAAACTAATTTAAAAACTAAACTAATTTAAAACTATTAACTAATAGACTAATTCGAAATCTGGTATAAATAAATCCTTATTTAGTGAGAGACAGGTATCATAGAATAATGAATGTCGGTTAGAAGTTCCATGTAGTCATACCTACCTTATGCGAAAGACTTCCTTCCACCAGAACAATTTGCATAACTCACTCCCATCATATTAAAACCGCAATGCCGCCGTTTTTCATAATTTTCACCATTCTTCCATTCTAACTAATATTTGGAAGGAAAAAAATCATTTGTTTAAGATTACTCGACATTAACGGTTCTTTAAAAAAATGAATATGCTGGGTTTAAAGGACAATTAAAAATTGAATTTACATATAAGAAATGTCACCTCTTGAGTCTTTGAACTCCATTTTCTTTCGGAAGTGCTCCAAAAGTAGTAACCGCACCGATGGTCTAAGTGTTTAGAGCGTCCGCCGCGGAAGCGGGAGGTGGTGGATTCGATCCCTGGCTTAGTGATACAAAAGATTTACAAAAATGGTACTGGTATCACGGTACCAATTATTTTTCCATAGACCTCAATGCTAATGTTTTGTGAAATAAATATACTTTCTATCCTATATCAGCATGGATGTTACACACTGTCATAGAGAACAATGTTAGATTGTCAATTTGACAATGATAGAACCAGGTACTCCTTGCATTTAAGAGAGATAACTCTGCTGGAACTAGACATGGGTATGAGTTATCTAGTCACAACATACCTATTTTCAGTCATGTGTATCACCTTTTCAAAAAATCATAAAAAATACAAAATATGATCTATATAGGAATTAGCATAAATTCACATGTTGCCAAGAGGCTAAACTTTTTTTTAAAGCCTAACAGAAATTACAGCTCTTACATAATCCACCAATCATAGCTTGTGTTGTTGTTTATTTCTGAATGCAATGGACCCTACACTTTAATCTCCATCCATTTGGACTTGCGCAATTGGTACCGTTATACCTACTAACAGCTGCCTCGATTTACGCTCAGCATTAAGAGGTTAGTGTTAGGACTGGTCGGCCCGGTGTCAGGATAATGTGATTGGGTGGAACATCATGCTATATGTCTGCGGCATGATGCCCCAGTGCTAGACATCACTATAAACTGCCTCACTGCAGATCTCGAAGCGATATGACTGAAAAATTGTTAAAGTTACGTTAAAAATTATTATCAAACAAACAAGCAAACAAAAAGTAGTGATATCACACATTCGAGAAATTCCTTTAGTGACTAATCTAATAACAGCAACATTCGCACGTGTTGGATAATTCAATTCGAGAGGGAATGAAGATTGAAGAGAGGCGGTCCGGCTTTTTATAACGGATCTGTGAGGAAATAGCCAGCATTAGATAAACGGATCTGTGAGGAAATAGCCAGCATTAGATAAACGGATCTGTGAGGAAATAGCCAGCATTAGATAAAAGGATCTGTGAGGAAATAGCCAGCATTAGATAAACGGATCTGTGAGGAAATAGCCAGCATTAGATGAAAGGATGACTAGGTTGAGTATTGATGAATAGCTTGGAAGCTGAAATACTATAAATGGCGAATAGAAATCCAGCAGTTACTAAATTCCATATAATTTGGTAAGCATAAAACGCGGACTTCACAGAAAAAATGTAAATCAGCTATGCCTTTGAAGACAAAATACTGGTAAATGCGAGGCCGAGTTCTGCATCATATAAAACGCAAAATGATAATAGATTATCACATAAGAATCACTCACCGTATCTGACATAGCCTGGTGTAGGCTTCTTGTTTTTTACAATTGTGACGTCATTATATACTGTGTTTCAGCTTTCGATTGAAATCGGTCGACCTACCGATGTCGCCGATCAGCATTGAATTGATTCGTAAGCATGTGAAAAATGGCCGGATGGGGAAGAAATTATGTGGCTAATCATGTGATGATTAATCGACATTATCTAGTTTTAATGGCACTCAGTGACGTATAGTACCAATATCTGTCAAGATTCAGTGGTATTCAAAAGATTTGGCATATACAACTTTCCTTTGATATTTGTTAAAACCATCATGGTTACTGTTAATGACCACATTTTTTTCTTTTGTTATCTCATTCCTTCTATAAACATAATTTACATCCCCCGTTGATAGGGAACCTCATATATTATCCTCACTATACGTCATCGTTGTGTCTTTGTACTTGGATCGCTCGTTGGTAATAAGTTGATTATACATTTTCATCATATAACCATTTGTATGGTTCCCTAGAGCCTTACGGTGCTGGTGCACTGTAAAATCAACAAGCAGCCAACCAAGAAGTCCAGCAAGTCGGCAAGACAACAATTCCATTGACATTAAAATCATAAGGCGATTTAGATGATAAGTTTTAACTCAAATCTGGCATTATTTAAAACTGTTCCTTTCATTCTTTCTTTTTCTTCTCGCATTTCTGCCTCACAATACATTTTTTTTGAGATTATTAAATAGAATGTAGTTTACTGATAATAATAATAATAATAATAATAATAATAATAATAATAATAGTCATGAGGACTTTATAAAGCGCCTAATCTCAAGAAAGCGCTTTACAACACTAAACAACACCTTAACATTCAAAACATATATAATGATATGATCACAAACAACAAACACCATCAAATTAGAAAACATAATGCATGTTGAAAATATTTAAGGCAGGAAACAGTATTAGGTCTTTAAGTTTGTTCCTGCAGTCGAAAAAGGTTATGTTTAAGAGCACTCGTGAATCGAATCACTGTGTCTTTATGTCTAAGTTCTGGTGCGCGATTCGTTCGACGTTACTGGGCCCTGGTATGCATAGGAACGTTGTCCATATGAATTCATTTGTTTGTTAAAGTTTGTTGGTGGGGATAATCAGTGTACAATTGTCAGAGGAGGACGCGTACGTATCTTGTTGGCGGGTTCACATGTGTGAGGTCAGATGCGTATGTTGGACTGGAGTCGGCCAGTGAAACGTGGCACGGAGCACACATTTTGTGTTTGATTTTGGATTAAATTTATAGCTAGTGTAGGGTACAGAGCAGCGGGGAGGTGTGCTCTGATTGTGGTACTCTAATGAAGATCCGAGCATCTGTATTTCTTAACTTTTGGAAGTTTTTGGAGTATATATTGAGACGAACCCAACATAAATGCGTTACAATAGTCCAGTCTTGAAAGTACTAATGAACACACAAGTGATGTGTCTCAGCTCAAGATATGTAGCCTGTAGCCTTGCATATGTTCATTACATGTTGGTGCAATGTGAGAGTACTGTCTAGAGCAGGGGTGCGCAACCTTTGGGCTATTGCCGGCCGCATAAAAAAAAATTACTTTTGCAACGGCCGCCAAAAATTTTTCCCTGAAAAACGAAACGGTCACTATCAAAATTTACCTCTCGTAATAGTCAACGCGAGATAATAATGACATAATCATAATGTATTGTAGGCAAACACAGTGCTTAATTACAAACAAAAACATTTCCATCGATATTCTCTTATATTTCTACTTTATTGAACATTGTCATGTAAACCTAACATCATGTCACACACGTACAGCATGAGTATATTTTTAAGTGGCATTAGTACACTGAGAACACAATAATTGAATAAGTGATAAGCTGCTTCACTAACACTGTCCATGTAACTTAGCAGTCCAGAGTCCAGAAATTAGTGGCTGCCTTGCTCTTGGATGTTTGCCGAGAGTCGCGCAAAGTCCGGGCACTCGCTGGAGATCATCAGTCGTATTCCTGACGCCAGATTGGTGTCCACTAGTCGGGTTCGATATTTGTTCTTGAGATATTTCATTCGTGAAAATGACGCTTCGCACATGTAAGTGCTTCCAAACAGCACTAAAGTGTTTCTTGCTATTTCGCGAAGCTTGGGATACTCCACAGCTACTTTCCATGTCTCCAGTAGATCGTTTTTGTCCTCGAATTTCTTCACAAGCTGCGCGTTATTTTTTAGTTCGATCAGTTCCATTTGGACATCCAACGGCGCACTCTCTGTCTCAACCAAATGTGGAGAAGCAACGAGTCTCATATTTTCTGAGATCTTGTCGAAATCCTGAAAACGTTCTGCGAATTCCAGCAACAGCGCTTCGAGGACGCCTGAAAAGGACGTAGCCGGAATTTCATCTTTTCTTATTTCATGGCTCTCGATTAGAGCGGTGAGTTGCGGGAAATGATAGAGATTGAGCTGTTGGATATGACTTTGTAGCAGACGACATTTGTCACAGAAATCCTGTACTCTTCTGTGCATGAGGCAAACTGTTGTTCCTTTGCCTTGCAGAGACTCGTTGAGGCAGTTGATATAAATTAACAAATCTACAAGGAAGGCTAGAGATGTTAAAAGGCCTGGTTCTGCAGTGGGCAGTCCTTGTTTTTCGTGGCATAAAATTCCAGTATTTCTTTTCGTAGCAGCAGAACACGGCGCGATGTTTCTCCCTGAGACAACCAACGAACGCTGGTGTGGTACAGAATATCTTCAGCCGACGAATCATTTGTGTGAAAAATTTGTATGAATTGGCGGTGGTGAAGAGCATTCGCGCGAATGAAAAGGATAATGCGATTCACATCCTTCAGAATGTTATCCAAATCAACAGATTTAGAACACAGCGCCTCCTGGTGAATAATGCAGTGCAGATTTATGAGCTGGTCATTACCGTGATCCTTCAACACATAATCGGAAAATCTAGCCACTAAGCCATTTTGCTTACCAACCATGGCAGGCGCGCCGTCTGTACAGATGCCTCGCAGGTTCTTCAGATCAACGTGCGAGTCGATGCAAGCTTTTTTAACTGCCAAAAATATGTCTTCTCCTCGAGTTTGAGTAACGAGTGTCTCCATGGAGAGCAGATCCTCGCACAATTCAAATGTTGGGGATAGGGAGCGAATGAATATGAGTAGCTGCGCTGAATCTGAAATGTCCGTAGATTCATCAACAGCCAGTGCAAACAGGCTGTCCTCCTTGTTAATCTTTGCCTGCATGGAGAACTTCAGCTGCTCGGCAATATTACTTTGACGGCGTTGCACGGTATCGCGCGACAGAGGAATCAAAGAATAATCCGTTTCCTTACCCGGATGAATGCACTTTACAACATCCATGATACAACTTTTCACGAGTTCCCAATCGGAATAAGGCTTTCCAGCGACACCGAGACGATAGGCCACTCGATAGGAAGCTTCACTGCGCTTATTCGTAGTCTTAACAAAAGCAGACATGACCGAGGTCTGTTGTCGAACATTCCTCTTTAGATTTTTCACGCAGATCTTCCTTGAATCACCTTGTAACTGTGCATAGTTGTGTGATGCGTGTCGGCGAAAATGTTGCTGGGCATTGTCCCCTTTGACAGTTTTCACAACATCGCCGCAGATTAGACACTGCATGAAATGGTTCTCTGTCTCTGCCATAAAGAAATCTAACTCCCATTTTACATTAAAGCTCCGCTTCTCTTCTTCCAATGTTCTTTTCCTTTTTATCGACATGATGAGTACTAAGGCGGCACGGATAATATTATACGGTAACTAAGCGTACAAGCTGTATAACTATGATACAATTAATCGTTTTCATTAAACGCTTTTTCACTGTTATGTTTATTCACTGCTATGTCGAGAATCTGTCTGGATTTCTGGTGCAGCTGCCAGCTAAAAGTGATACTTGTACACAGGCCTCTGGGTATTTGCGTGTACTGTAGCAGCTACTGAAGTTGACCGACGGGTAACAGAGAGCAAGCACGATACAGCGAATGTGCGCATCACACGGTTTCGGCGCGCTTCAATATTAGGCTGCTAAACTTCATGGCCTGCCCTCATTAGCTACAACTGCAGCCTAACACCAGCGCGGCAAGAGCTATTTCAATGTCTATGAGCGCTAAACACTGCAGCTAACGCTACAGCTGCCGGAGTCGTAATTTCTTTCGCAATAACAAGTGCTTAAGAGTGTAAATGAATATTCGATATTTCGTTTACAACTTTACATAATATATTGCCAAATTGCAAATATTTGACGGCCGCAGGTTATTATAATTTAAACAGATTTCCACGGCCGCACATTTTCGTTCCCACGGCCGCATGCGGCCGTACGGCCGCAGGTTGCGCACCCCTGGTCTAGAGTAACACATAGGTATCGTAATGACTGTGAATTTAATGGTAGTGTGGCTGACAATTATTGTTTGAGGTAAAGGATGTGAATGAGAAAGTCTTTGTGTTGTGATCAGAATGGCATCAGTTTTATCATCATTCATCTTCAGCTTGGTACATGTCATCCATGATTTCACATATAAATGCACCTCTCTACACCTTGGATGGTAGCATCAACACGTCAGCGAGGTGGCTAGATTTGTATATTTGGGTGTCATCGATTTACAACTGATGAGACACTGAATTATGATCTGTGTCACTTGAAAGCAGTTGAGTGTATATAATGAATGGAACAGGTCCAAGAACATACCCCTGTGGAACACCGCAACATATATCAACTGGGCTGGCGTGTAATCTATTTGCGGACACAATTTGTGTTATGTTCACCAAGTAGGACTTGAACCACAGTAAAGCTTTATCATCATCATCATCATCATCATCATCATCATCATCATCATTAGTCTCTTTACCTAGTGTGGTCGTTGAGGCACTGCGCTGCTGAACATTTGACTAGTTCCCGCCACTTGTCTCTATCATGTGCCAATGCCTGTGTTTCCGCAAAACATTTTCTGGTCCATTTTATGATGTTGTAAGTGTATAATGAATCTTTATCATAAATGCCAAATACATGCTGGAGACGGTGAAGTAATATATCAAAGTATATTATGTCAAATGATGCAGACAAATTAAGGAGGATGAAGACTGTAATAATTCCACTATCAAAAGCAGAGAGAGAGAGAGAGAGAGAGAGAGAGAGAGCCATTAACTACTTTCAGAAGAGTAGTTTCAGTACTGTGGCAAGGCCGATATGCAGACTGCACATTCCTATAAAGACTGTTTGAATTTAAATGAGATACAAGTTGGGTTAGAACAACGTTTTCGAAGTTTTCTACTGAGCCATTTTATATATGGACTTCTTTTCCCTATTTACAATTTAGGTATTTAACTCTTTTTCCAATCTACAATTTAAGTAATTTAACTTTTTTTCAGTCAACAGTTTAGGTCATTGAACTATTTTTCCAATCTACAATTTAGGTAATTGAACTTTTTTTCAGTCAACAGTTTAGGTCATTGAACTATTTTTCCAATCTAAAATTTAGGTAATTGAACTTTTTTCAGTCAACAGTTTAGGTCATTGAACTATTTTTCCAATCTACAATTTAGGTAATTGAACTTTTTTCAGTCAACAGTTTAGGTCATTTAACTGTTTTTTCAATCTACAATTTAGGTAATTGAACTTTTTCCGGTCGACAGATTAGGTCATTGAACTTTTTTTCCAATCTACAATTTAGGTAATTGAACTTTTTTCAGTCAACAGTTTAGGTCATTTAACTGTTTTTTCAATCTACAATTTAGGTAATTGAACTTTTTCCGGTCGACAGATTAGGTCATTGAACTTTTTTTCCGATCTACAATTTAGGTAATTTAACTTTTTTCCAGTCGACAAATTTCGTCATTGAACTCTTTTTCCAATCTACAAATTAGGTCATTGAACTCTTTTTTTTCCAGTCGACAAATTAGGTCATTTAATTATTTTGTCTAATCTGCAAATTAAGTTATGGCACTCATTTTCGAAGAAGTCAATCCATATATATGATGCAATTTATTAAATGGTTAGTTGCAACACAATCCTTAAACCGTTCGATACATTGCTTTTGAAGCCAAAACCCTTAACACCATTCGTACCAAATTAAGGCATGCGTTTAGTTCTTTGAATTCAAATATACTCTGTTGATCTTATCCAAATTGATTTTGTGCTGAGGAAATGTGGAACATTTATTTTTCGATTGTCTTATGTACGCCGTTTGCTCGTAATCAATCCACCAATACATTAGTGTTTATGTGCCAGTATCGATTATTACACCGTGTATTTTGGTCATGTGACGACTTCCAATGAGCACAGCGGAAACTATAGATTGTAACTCATTTTAACTGATAGGAGTACATCGATCTGACTATTTTGAGTACAAATAGATAACAATAACTAATCAACTGCCACCTAAAAATGTAGTGTAAATTGTTTTATAAAAAAAAGTCGAAAACATTTGGTTCCCATTTTGGCACAAACACTATAAATGTACACATGAGCACATGGGAAGGTATCAATCATCGGTATTATAGTATTGAAACCATAGGAATGAATCTAGTTATCGATAAGTATTTTTAGGTTTACAGTTATATCTTTTATATAAGGGTTATTTAAAAATTATTCGTTAATCTATTGAACTTAGTAAAGTTTTAGTCAATATTTAAACCAAATTACCTGTTGATTAACTTTTCCCACCTGTTTGTAATTACAATAATGTAGTCAAAGTACTCCATTCAGTTAGAAATAAGTAAAAAAAATATATCGGTATAATGACCAATAAGGGCACCAAAACTTAAGGAGACAAATAGATTTTACAAGCATTTTTCTAAGGAAACCGTTCAGCTTATGCATTCCAACCTTGTACCATGATCTAAAATGGATTTTAGGAACTTGTTAAATATTGTGCTTATCCTTATTGCCTTTCAAACAACAATGTATCCATCGGCATTCTAACACACAGACACAGACACACACACACACACACACACACACATATATATATATATATATATATATATATATATATATATATATATATATATATATATATATATATATATATATATATATATATATATATATATATATATATATATATCTTACCGTCATCTATGTATCTAACTTTCTAGCTTGTGACAGTCAGTAATGTTTACTCGCGTATTAGTCGAATCCAGCTTCACACTGCATAGATCCAGGTCTTCCGTCGCATCATGCTATGGCAGATCTAGGTCAGTGCAGTTTGTTAGGAGTATTATGTAAGACACCAACATAGACATTGATCTACCTGCGCATTATGCTATGGCTGGTCCGGATCTATGTTGTTTGTAAAATGGCCCGACGTCTACTCAGTATAGACAATATGTGTAAATGGACCCTAATCTACTGGATTATAGACGATATTGATATAAATGGACCCTAATCTACTGGGTTATAGACGATATTGATATAAATGGACCCTAATCTACTGGGTTATAGACGATATTGATATAAATGGACCCTAATCTACTGGATTATATACGATATTGATATAAATGGACCCTAATCTACTGGATTTTAGACGATATTGATATAAATGGACCCTAATCTACTGGATTATAGACGATATTGATATAAATGGACCCTAATCTACTGGGTTATAGACGATATTGATATAAATGGACCCTAATCTACTGGGTTATAGACGATATTGATATAAATGGACCCTAATCTACTGGATTTTAGACGATATTGATATAAATGGACCCTAATCTACTGGGTTATAGACGATATTGATATAAATGGACCCTAATCTACTGGGTTATAGACGATATTGATATAAATGGACCCTAATCTACTGGATTTTAGACGATATTGATATAAATGGACCCTAATCTACTGGATTATAGACGATATTGATATAAATGGACCCTAATCTACTGGATTATATACGATATTGGTATAAATGGACCCGACTAGTACTTGAATATAGACGATATATGTAATAGATGAGATAATATTTTAAAACATGTTTAATAAAACTTTGCTACCATTAAATTATTTTTTTAAAACTTGTTGCAAGACTATGACAGATTTCTCTTTTCTCTATACTTTTCTTTTTTGTTTTCTTGTGTATTTCTCTACAGTTTTATTCCTTGCATTTTATTTGTCTTTGTTGGTTAGTTCTTCATGGCCAGAATGCATTTGAGTTTTTGTGCATTTGTCATTCAGTGAATGCTTGTTTGAACTACGACGGAAAATGATTTGCAAAACATTTTCAGATATCAAAATATGTTTAAAGTCAAAATGTTATTTTTCTTTTCTTTTAGATGAAACTCGTTGCTTTTTCATAAAATTAGTCGATACCTGTTAAAGAGCAGATCAGAAATTGATGGAATACTTACCATATCTACTCGTCTAAAATCTGAGTCCAACTGTAAGTAACATCTGATCCCCAGTGCATTACGTGCCGACATATCTGGGTCTGTTTTATTCGTACTACAGATTACTCCTAATACGACGAATCGGATCTTTTGTCGCTTTATGCGAAGTCAGATCTGGGTCTGTACAGTTTGCAGGATTCGTCAAATAAGCGAGTATAACCGGTAAGATTTGTCACAATGAAATAGGCTGTTAAAGTGTACAATAACGGCATACACCGATTTTCAGAACACAAAAAATAAATATCGAAGTGATAGTGTATTCTCAGTAAATAATTGCTTTTCGAATGCAAGAAATCAGAATCAAAGATGAGATTTTGTTTTTCTCTGAGTCAGGATTTAAGAGGTTCAGATGAATGTGAAGCCGTATTGATTGTAACGCATTAAAGTTACCTCTGACATTTTTCTAAATCAAATGCCTTTTGTTACGAGAAGAGGAATTCGATTACTTAAGACCTTTTTGGGTACATTTAAATAGATTTAGTCGTGTTGAAACAAACATTTTTTATGCTAAATTTTTGCAGAGAAACTTCCTGGTCGACGCTGGACACGTGTATAGAAAGAAATACTGCGCCATGCAACATTTCTTAGCTTGACACATTGTTACATCGTTCATTGAACTGAAATAAATCGTTATATTATTATTATTATTATTATTATTATTATTATTATTATTATTATAACAAATACAATATAAGTAATTAACTAATTCCACGTGAGTCTTCTTAACTGCATTTATGTAATTTCAGGTAGCAAAGAAACACCGTTACAGGTATAGTATTATTGTGCACGAGCTGCGTACAGCAGAAATAAAGCCGTACAAAACAACCTTGATTGCCTTCATCAACTGTATCCTTGTTGCAACCGAAGATCGTAAGGAGAGAGTTCGACTTAGAAACCAATTTATAGGTAATGTTACGTTGTTTAAATGTATATCTAATATATCCATTATAATTCAAATAATTCAAAAAGACGGACGAACTGCCCTTGCTATATCATAGTTATATCATTGATATACCATGGTCATGTCTTTGGTATATCATGGTCATATTTTAGGTATATAATGGTCATGTCATTGGTATATCATGGTCATGTAATTGGTATAGCATGGTCATGTTTTTGGTATATCATGGTTATGCCACTGGTATATGATGGTCATGTCATTGGTATATCATGGTAATGTTCTTGCTATATCATGGTCATAACATTGGCAGATCATGGTCGTGCCCGTGGTATAGTGTGATCATGCTCTTGGTATATCATGGTCGTGTCATTGGTATATCATGGTCATGTTTTTTGTATATCATGGTCATGTCATTAGTATATCATGGTAATGTTCTTGCTATATCATGGTCATGTCATTGGTTTATCATGGTCATGCCATTGGTATATCATGGTCATCACATTGGCATATCATGGTCGTGCCCTTGGTATAGTGTGATCATGCGCTTGGTATATCATAGTCATGTCATTGGTATATCATGGTCATGTCATTGGTATATCATGGTCATGTTTTTTGTATATCATGGTTATGCCAATGATATATCATGGTCATGTCATTGGTATACCATGGTCATGTTCTTGCTATATCATGGTTATGTCATTGGTTTATCATGGTCATTCCATTGGTATATCATGGTCATAACATTGGCATATCATGGTCGTGCCCTTGGTATAGTGTGATCATGCTCATGGTATATCATTGTCATGCCCTTGGTATATCATGGTCATGTTATTGTATATCATGGTTATGCCATTGATATATTATGGTCATGTCATTGGTATATCATGATCATGTCATTGGCAAATCATGGTCGTGCCCTTGGTATAGTGTGATCATGCTCTTGGTATAATATGGTCGTGTCATTAGTATAGTATTGTTATAGCGGCATATCTATTGCTGTGCAGTTTTCGTTCGGAGTAATAAGTCGAAGACATAAACCCTGATTTGCCGTTGCAATATGCAGAGACCGCTAGACTTATAAGCGAGTATATACTGTTATAAATTTTCATATTTGCAAATCCGTCTCATTAAAACTTTTGCTTTATTTATTGACCCTAAGCTGTATACTGTAGCCAATGATACTAACTGACATACAGGTTGAAGATAATATTTATCTTTAATTCCAATTGTTATGAACTTACCGAGTTTTCTGCAGTCCGATTGGATATAGACGATCACGTGATACTGATTTGAAATTTTTACACATCGGTAAATTCTGCTGACTGCTTTTAGTTTCCAGTTTCCATATCAATTTATGTGAGACTTTATATATGCCAACGCCTTCCACCGTATTAATAACAACTAATCCCATTCACTTACCCCGTAATTTCCGAATATTTTGATCGCACAGTCCTTCATATACTCCAACACTCACCCTTTTTGCCGATTAAAGCATGTGTCAGGTTTTACAAGCCAATATACATTCAGACATTATTTCAAAGTTAACTCTTCCTGTTTCCAGGCTTGAATATTCTGGACATTTTGGAGGAGTTACGTAACGAAGATGACGAAGACCTTTTGATACAATGTAACGTATTTGACGACGAAAAACTAGCTGACGAGGAGGCGCTGGCATTCCTGAATCCGACTGGTATCGACATTAATAATCACCAGGAGATATTCAATGCAATCTATCAGAGAGTAAGCTTCTTTGTTTGTCCGTCTGTCTGTTTTATGCAATATTATCATACTTTTCACAGATAATCATAACAACTCAGCACGAATGCTGCCGATGTGATAAGCAGAGACGAACAAGAAAAATACATTTAATTTCATTGTGAAAGAAAACAAAGGAATTAATATTTACCTAAATTGTTCTTGAAACATTTTGAATGAACACAATGACAAAATATGAGATCTGTCATCTAAAATATGTAAATTTAATCTCTCCCATCCTCCGTCCGTCCATCCGTTCTCTCACATAAATCATAACAACCGTTTTGTAACTCTTACAGGTTTATAGTACTCCATGTACATGTTACTAATACTCCACACTCTTACACGTTTCTAATACTCCCACTCTTACATGTGTATAATACTCCACACTCTTACAGGTCTATAATATTCCACACTCTTACATGTGTATAATACTCCACACTCTTACACGTTTCTAATACTCACACTCTTACATGTTTCTAATACTCCAAACTCTTACAGGTCTATAATACTCCACACCATTACATGATTGTAATAATCCATACTCATACAGTGTATATAATAATCGACACTCTTACATGTTTACAATACTCCACACTCTTACGATTTTTTTATACTACACACTTACATGTTTATAATACTTCACACAATTACATATTTATAATACTCCACACTATTACAGGCTTATAATACTCGACACTCTTATAATACTTCACACTCTTACAGGTTTATAATACTTCACACTCTTACAGGTTTATAATACTTCACACTCTTACAGGTTTATAATACTTCACACTCTTACAGGCTTATAATACTCCACACTCTTATAGGCTTATAATACTCCAAACTCTTATAATCCTTCACGCTCTTGCATGTCTATAAAACTCTTCACTCTTACATGTATATAAAACTCCACACTCTTACATATTTATAAATCTCTACATTCTTACATGTCTACAATAATCCCAAATTATTGGTTTATTATTTTCCACACTATTACATTTTTATAATAATCCACACAACTTACATGTCTTTAATAGTCCCCACTATTACATGTTTCTATTACACCACACTCTTACAGGTTTTTACCATTCCACACTCTTGCATGTGTATGATACTCCACACTCTTACATGTGTATGATACTCCACACTCTTGCATGTGTATGATACTCCACACTCTTACATGTGTATGATACTCCACACTCTTGCATGTGTATGATACTCCACACTCTTACATGTGTATGATACTCCACACTCTTACATGTGTATGATACTCCACACTCTTACATGTGTATGATACTCCACACTATTACAGGTGTATAATGCTCCACACTCTTACAAGGTTATAATACTTGATACTCTTACAGGTTTTTACCATTCCACACTCTTGCATGTGTATGATACTCCACACTCTTGCATGTGTATGATACTCCACACTATTACAGGTGTATAATACTTTACACTCTTTCAGGTTTATAATACTCCACACTCAGACGTTTTCCTCACCATTCTGCAGACTATGTTGCATATTGGAGATGAAAGTGGAGAATGGTATGTATTGGCTTTTTAAATTACATACAACATTTTAAAGGAAACCAAAACGGATAACATTTTGATATTTCATGATAAAGAAGGACATTTTCAGACGCTCAAGCATTACATTACTTTGGTACAGAGAATGTATGTATGTATGTATGTATGTATGTATGTATGTATGTATGTATGTATGTATGTATGTATGTATGTGTGTGTGTGTGTGTGTGTGTGTGTGTGTGTGTGTGTGTGTGTGTGTGCACATGATTGTAAGGAACTTTATTACAATTCTGTCAATACAGTGCCAAATAAAATTATTACTTATAAAATTTTAAGAAGAATTGCGAAAAATTATCAGAAGTTAACAGGGGCTTCACATCAAAGTACTAGTTTTGTTATATATATATATATATATATATATATATATATATATATATATATATATATATATATATATATATATGCAATAAGCTGATAACAAACAGTTAAACTAGCATCTGATTAGCTCAAGCGCTTTATATTCTTAATGAGTCTTTTTCAAAGATAGATACTAAAAACATCTAAGACAAACAAATAAAACGCAAACACCGTTGTATCGCCAATCACTAATCAATAAAACACTATTCAGTCTGGTCCCTGTGGCGATAAAAGGGGCAACACCTGTGAATATATGATAGTGACCAGAACGTATTTCAAGCAAAGTGACTAGGGAAAAACTAAATATGTACGAAGCAAACGAATCATGCAAAAAAGAGAATGTAATTTATCTCATCACATGTAATAGATGTAGTCTTCAGTCTGTCAGAGAAAATGAAAAGCTACACAAAAGAATCAATCTTAATAGATCTGATTGGATGGCAAAGAAGCTGTACAGAACAGTCACAGAACACTTCTCCTCCCCTAGCTTCACTTTCAGTTATATAACACTCATTGTCATTGCTCACAATCCCAGCTGTAGTTCTGAAACCTGGAAAGACAAGGAATCTTATTGGATACGCCGCGTTATGACGTTACAACCAAGTGGTTTAAACCAAGACGACTAGAATAAGACATCCATGCACAGATACAATTATCTTTTGAGGCTGACAAATTATATTTTAAATAATTCTATAAAATTGCTTATTAGCCTATATTTACTACTATAACAATGAAATATCCATAATATAATTTGTGCTTACATACATTTACATAAAACAACAGATCTCTTTATGGTTCATCAAGTAAGTCTATAAAATATTTTCCAGCGTCCGCAACAAGTTGAAATAAACTAGTTGAAACAAATTACATTTAAAGGTTCAAGTCCTGTATAAACAGCCATATAAAGTTTTGCAAACACAACGGTTTTTGTGTTTTATTAGTTTGTCTTGTCTGTGTTTTGTATTTGCCTTTGGAAAAGACTCATTGAGAGTCGAAAGCACTTAAGCTAGTTAGATGCTAGTTTTGCACTGTTCGTTGGCAGTTTATTGCATTTATCTTAATCAATCCCTGACACACGTGATCCCTTGCTGGATCCAGTGCACTTGAAAGGACTGTTATTCGCCATATGATTTGCATTCTTCAATATATATATATATATATATATATATATATATATATATATATATATATATATTCATTCATTCATTGACGGATGCTCCTAAATTTTCTTTGTAAGGAGCCCCTGTGCCCAGATAGCTCAGATTATGGAAAAGCTTAAAATGCACGAACTTCTAGGGTTTTTGCTCTCTGTCCCCCCCCCCCCCCCCCCCGCTCCAATCGGTGATACCGTTACACAAAACCCTCGCCTGCTTGTTTACCTTGCACCGCATTACCACATTTCTTGATCCGACCCAGTCTAGGATGACACCAATACAATAATTACGACCAAACACGTGCTGCGAAAAACAATAGTTCTCATTAACATTGACCTCACATTCGACCCTCTGTCCTCATGCGTTCAAGACTTCGGCCAGCGTGTGTATGCCAGAAAGCTTGCCAGAAACATCGTACAAAATACACTTGTCACAATGTTTATCGTATCTTTCGCTAAACATAAAAATGTTCAACATACAATAGTAAATAAAACAGCACACACACACACACTTTGTGAATAATATATTGTTAAAGGGAACGGCAATACAGAGATTAAGTTAACTGCATGCATTAATTACATGCCGTTACTTGCACACGTTAATGGTTTGAATTGGCAAGACTCTTTCCTATACAATTGTAAATGATTATGTTCTTCACAACTTCTTTAAATGTTGTAGCTGGCTTTGAAAGGAAACTCGGAAATATCACTCTTCCATCACACGACAATGTACATTGCAGTTTGGAAAATGTAATTCCTTTCTACATAGTTTTGGATTCTTGTGTTTCTTGGAACCAAATCCACATCTCATAAACTCGCTACTCTGACAGCTCTGTTAGACATTATGCTACATGTGACATACGTACGAGAAATAAATATATTGTATAGTTAATCGTGTAACACGTGCATATTAAACATCTGCCGATATTGGTTTCTCTGAAGGCGTTTAAAACGACGTAAATATTTTGATCTCAAGGCTGTGGAATCATTTTTGTTTTTAAAACTGCGACTTTACGATCTGGAGTTGTTAGTTACCTCCAAACTGCAGTTAATACAGTAACATGAATAGAGCCTTAAGTGAATGTAAGCAGGAGGATTTTACCAGCATTCAATGTTTAAATATAATTGCTTATCCCAGAATTTGCATTCAGTATTGTAATACACTAGTAACCGTCGATAATATGACCTGGAAGTTTATTTACTATTTACTATACTTTTATACATTTGGTCCATGTAAAAAGAATTTCAGAACTTGTCTATCTGATTGGGAGTTCCAAAGATTCCTTGAAAGTAAGTAGCCTCATACATTCTCTTTTATTTTGTGAGCAGAACAGGATATGAAGAACTGTTTTAGGTGAAGAAAATTTAACGGGATCTTTGTATTTCTTTATTTTCGTTAGCAAAGTGAAGGAACCTGGGATGGCGTATGAATATTTTACTTCCATATAACCTTCATTTGCTTTCTGTTTAATGGTTGATATCAGGGAAATCGCTTTCTTAATGCTGAGTAGTATTCCACGCATATGCGTTTCTAATACATGTATCTCATTACTGTGTTGCAATAGATTCTGCTCTTTCGTTTTGTCAATTATTTAACAGTTTTAGTGCTGCTTGTTATAAAGGTTTTAGTCTTAATAAAGAAGTTGAAAATCGTGACAGTAGAGCCGTTTTTTAAAAATATATTCATGCATGTATTTGCATAGTTGTCTTTGGTCAAGTTTGTGTGCACCCTCCCTATTCTTTGAATCTGTCTGTCCATTTGTGATCGTTTGCTTTTCCGTACGATATTTCAGTTCTTGAGGACGTACCTTCGCCAAGCTCAGTGCATAGCTTTTCATCGTGTTTAGGTAGAAGCCTATCGATATATGGGTCAAAGGTCAAGGTCACTGTGAGGTAAAATAAATATGAGTTACGCAAACTAACATTAGGTCTACATCAAATACATTGACCAAACGTTTGTGACTGCACACGGGATGAGGAAGCATCTTGTCAGTTTGAATGATTAAAGTACAAAAGTTAAAGTTATTGTGACTAAAAGAAAAGAAATGGTTTCTGCACATTCTCGACCATGTTCCTTCGTCTACGTTTGTGTTTGACTTGTGGTCAAAATAAGTTAGGGTAATGAAGAAAACTTGAATTGTGGGGTCTTCAGGTCACGGCGATGTTACATCTAAGAAGAACATACTTGTTTCTGGGCAGTAAGTGTAGTTCAAGGATGTTGACTAACGGTTATGCTCATTGAAATTGGGGGGCCCAGAGTGGCCGAGTGGTCTAAAGCGCTTTCCGTTACGGACCACTGCCGTCTCACATCTGCGTGGATTAAAGTCTAAGATTCGGCTAATGTAGTTATGTGAGAAAGCTTGCCAGTAACTTCTCGTGGATCGGTGTTTCTTTACGGGGGTTTTCCCAGGTTCTTCCTCCACCAATAATACTGGCCGCCATGTATAGCCTATTGTGTGCTGAAAAATGACGTTAAACCCTAAAACAACAACAACAACAACAATCATTGAAATCCATTGTCTGCAGAGTGTACTATGCCCTATGGGGTCACATATATAGAAGACTATTACACTTGGGGTGTACGTATAATGGACCATTAACAATACTTTTGTTTATTAATGATAACCGATCCTGTGGCCAAGTGGTTTGATCGTCCGGCTTGAATTCGGGAAGTCAGGGGTTCGAACTCATTCAAAGTCATACCAAAGACTGATAAAAATGGTATTGGCAGCTGCTTCGCTTGGCGCTCAGAATTATGAGGTTTGTATTAGGACTAGTCGGCCTGGTGTCAGGATAATGTGACTGGGCTGGACATGATGCTGTATGTTTTCGGGATGTTGCTATACATCACTATAAACGGCCAAACTACAGACAACATAGCGATATAATTGATTTTTTTAAAAAAATTAGTTAAAACTTCAACGACACACATACACAAACATTTATTATGGACCTTGTTCTCACCGGATGCTAAAGACAGATGTCATGTACTCACAATAGTCCATCAAACAATGTATCTAATGCTTTTTATTTGCATTTGTTTCTGTGGACTGGTTGAATCGATCTGTCGGTCCATTCGTTTAGATTTATATTGCCATCAATACATGTGTACATGAAGCACTTTAGTTTGATAGATAGATATTTATAGATAAGCGGTTCGCTAACATTGTCTGAAGGTAGTAAAGATAATTGATCCAGAGAAGTTCAAAAAAGAACAATTACATAATGTTTAGGACAGAAATGACAAGTGTAATGGCATTATTTCTGCGTTTTTTGTTTACCAAAAAAAGTAACCTGACTCAAAAAAAGAGTCTTCGAATTGACACGTATTTTGCTTCTACATAAACTTGATCATAACTTTTGAGTGTGTGTGTGTGTGTTTTAGATTTTTAATTTAGCTTTAACAGTTTGTCAATCATATCGCTACGATGTCTGCAATGTGACAGTTTTATAGTGATGTATAGCACTGTAACATCATACGCAGACATGTAGCATGATGTCCTACCAAGTCACATTATCCTGACACCAGGCCAACCAGTCCTAAAACTAACGTCTTAATGCTGAGCGCCAAACGAGGCAGCTGTTAGTACCATTTATTAAAAGTCTTTATAGTATGGCTCGGCTGGGGTTCGATCCGGCGACCTCCTGCATCCGAGGCGGATGCTATACCACTAGGCCACTTGAGCGGTGATCATAGCTTTTGAAAATGATTTCCAAATTCATAATACGAATTGTGCGAGTTTTCTTACGCAGAAACGGGCATGATTACATACACCTACTCTTTTTTTATAATAGCATAATATCTTCTGTACAGTGTAATAGTTATGGCTCGGCTCAGAAATGACGCGCTACGTCTGTAATATACACGTTAAGCACGTGCATGCATGCCGGACACTCCATGCACTAATCATTTGAAAGTAACCATGAAAATGTATGTTTGCATTGTCCTAGAGGGAATTTTACACAATCAGGCAATACATTGGATCTGCTGGATAGACCCTTGCTTGGATTACGATGAAAGGTTCTTAATGTTTTTTTCGCTTTCTTTCTTTTCATCTAAAAGTGTTTGTTTTTTTTAAGTTGGCTAAAACTCTGATATATGTTGAAATGGAACTGTGATGAGTACAATGGCGTAAGTAAATGTGAACATGATTTACTAAGATAATACAGATAAAAGATAAAATGACATCTTGTCAGGATCATTAAATCGATGTATGTTATGATTAACATTTTTCTTACATAAACAATATGTCAGTGGATGATTTTGCATGCCAAAGGTAAACAGTCATATCAGACACATGTCGTATATCATTACACATATCAGTGTACCGTAAATATTTAAAAGAGACGGATCAGCGATAGTTCAGCTTGTTTGAGCTGCTGTAGTCGAATATGCGCCCGCCGTATGGCCGACGCCTTTCAAAACTCGGTCGCAACATTTTTTTGTAAATAACGCACGCGTGTCATATTTTAATCATTGAATTGTATACATATATGTTGACTTGCATAGGTTTACTTTTACATTCACATGCATTTTGGCACAGGGGCTCGTTACAAAGCAAATTAGGAGTATCCGTCATTGAATCGGGTCTAACCTGTAACATTATACCACGTACCACGTACCATGTACCACGTACCATGTATCACGTACCACGTACCATGTACCACGTACCACGTTTATTGTTACAGGGTCTAACCTGTAACAATATATTGTTACGGGTAGTAGTGGGGTGTGTGTGTGAATCGGACAACGTTTTTTTTATAGGCGTCAATTCGGCAAACTAAGGCTTGTTCGTAAATCCGTAATAGAGGCTCATTTGGTAAAACAGAATAATAAAAAGAGACGCCATGGTCGTTTGTTTGGACTGTCTACGAAACGAATGTGGAGGTCATATAATTCAGTTATTTATAATGACGATAGCTGTTGAGCCTGTTAATGTATTTTGTGCAATGGAAAAAGGACGGAATGAAACTGACATTTGCAAACAAGTCCACCTAGTAAAATTAGAAACGTGATGGACGGAAAAGGAATAAAGGATGACTTTTAAAGACAAATGAATCGTTTGTCATTTGGTTGATATTTTCTATGGCGTCCTCTGAAATATTTCCATCAAAGTTGGCACAGGTCTGTCACATACATATTAATGAAGGTCAAAGGTTAAATTCGCAGATAATGATGCATCTTGTACTAGTTCTTTTATATATTCTAACTGGTTTACAGGGTTATATCGATACAATATTTTTACAGGGTTATATCGATACAATATTTTTACAGGATTATATCGATACAATATTTTTACAGGGTTATATCGATACAATATTTTTACAGGGTTATATCGATACAGTATTTTTACAGGGTTATATCGATACAATATTTTTTTTTAAAATCAATATTTGTGATGCACAGCTTTACATCATCGATAAAGAGTTAAGGTTTTTCTATTCTAGTAGCCTATGTCTTCTCATATTGGCAAAAAGTCATGTGAAAGCCTTGTTTTAGAAACATGTATTGAATTATATATATATATATATATATATATATATATATATATATATATATATATATATATATAATATTTGACGAAAGAAGTGAAATTGAATCAAAGTGGAATTCACAAATCAGTTTTAATTTTAAATTTTCTATTTAGGTATTGAGGTTTTTATTTAAAAATGTTCCCTCAATTGAAGTTCGATTACTAATTGTTAGTTATTTATATAATACAATTTAATCGCCACTTGTGTCAAAGTGCGTGCTTATATTCTCAAACTTCTATCAATCCTCAAGCGAATGCAAAATATGTGCATGACTAGAACATTCATTTTAGGGGTTATCGTTTCTGTTTTTCTTCGGCAAGCAGTCTTCTCTTAGTTACCGACGAAATCCTGGGAGGAAACCAATATTTGCAACGTATGTGTCTTTATATATTGCCATTTATGGCTTGTATGTATTACTTTCAGTTTATATAAACTTTCGTAATTGGCAGATTGATGAATATACTAAATCTGCAATTGGTGTATTGATGGATCTACCAAAGAATAAACGTTCAGACATCTCTAAATACTTGTGTACGTTAATGTTGTCACAACTGGGCTAAGATTTACACTGTAACAACGATGATACATGGATGTCACTGAGGAAGATGATCTTCAAATAAATTTGATTATAATGTTGATAATATGATGTTACGATGATGGTTAATTCTTTACGTTGTGGATGGGGAATATTAAAGATAGACTTAAATCATTTTTGGATATATCTTGCAGTAGAAATTGTAGCTAAGTATCATTTCCCAAGGATACACCGATTCAGCCATCCTGGGCGGGGTTCGATCTTGCGACCCTTGGATTACGATTCCGACGTGGACCTCATAATTGTACATTAATTTAGCGGAATGTTAGTGAATATTAACATGAAGACCAGGACGAACTAAGGTCGCATCACAATAAGTAATTTCCTGGTGGAATTAAAAATGATAACTGGTGTCCAGATTGATGTATACACTATAATACAATTGCGTTTTATTTGGAGATTGGCGAATAAAATACGACTTTATTACGGCTAAAGGACACGCCAAGGCCGTCAGGCCGAGATATATTCGAACGTCATATAAAACGAGTTCTTTCCCATGAATTGAAACAAAAGAAGAATACAGTTTTGTGCTATTGCATGCTTTCTGCATATTTTAGTTATACAGCGTGAATAGAATTCATGGTAAATAGGAATTTATAATGGTTTGATTATATGCATCGCACAAAAGCGTTGGATGCCTTTGATCTCTATTGATATCCTTTAACTCTCTCTAGCACATTTAGCTGGTTTGAGTTTTTGGGCAACACCCTTGTTTTTTTGTTTTAAGTATGTCTGTTTTTTGTGTATTGTTTCCTTGTCCACCCATGTATGCTATAAAATGTCAGTTTTGCTTAGTATATTTCCCTTTTATTACTATAAAATATTGTTTATAAGGGTTATTCTTGGTTTTCGTTCTTCATGTGATATAGTTATGCCTTTGATACAATTTATAACTTTTAATTGGTTAATCTATGCATATAATGCTGGAGGAGAGCCACTACATTTTATATTTAAAAAGCGTAGTGCAGCTGAAGCACACTTGTACGAATTCATTTAATTAAATATTTTTCGTCTGTTAATATAATCATAAAAAGATTTATTTAATACTTAAACTTATTTGTGTATTTTAAGAACTATAGTGGTACTGAAAGAGTATATTTAAATTTGACAAGTAATACTGACATTTCCGAAAACGCATAAAACGTTTAGGCTCATACTTGTAAATTATCTATTCCTAGTGATATTCGGTGGGATTGCGCAGAGACGGCAATACGACAGGCAGTACTAATGCCTCTTCCCAAGAGAAGTGATTCCTCAAACGTGTTCCCAAATTCTAAACCTTACTGTGATCACTGTGGATTCTTCCAGAAGCGGTTTAAGGACGAAACAATTCAGACTGAAACAAATACAGTCATAGAATCAATTCGGACAAGTCCAGATACCGGCTTATTACGTGATGCAGAGACAAAGACTGTTATGCAAGAGTTGAGTCATGCTCTATTGCGTTCAGATGCTAACCAAAGTAATCAAAATCAAACAACCCCAATGTCACCTCCACCCCCACCACCTCCACCTCTTCCAGGACAGTCTGGTGTGACTTCACCTTTTCCATATCCAGCTTTTTCTGTGCCTGGCCAAATACCACCACCACCACCACCACCTCCATTACCAGGGGGAGGATCTGTACCTTCACCACCACTACCGCCACCTCTCCCCGGCTTAGTCGGGGCTGCTCCTCCGCCACCACCGCCTCTACCTGGCCAAGTAGGACCACCGCAGCCGCCGCCACTGCCAGGCCAGTCCGGACCACGACCACCACCTGCTCCACCTGCGCTAGGCAATGTTCCTCCTCCTCCTCCTGCACTACTAGCAAAGGAGTCAAATTCGAATATTCATTCTCAGCCGCCTGTGAAGGGTATCTCTACACCGACTCCTAAATATACAATGAAGACATTCAATTGGACCAAAGTTCCTCCCCATACAATATCAGGTAACTATCCTCATCTTAATTTATTGACTGTGAAATATCAATCAAAAGCTGTAGACGTTACAATGCCTGTATTCTGGTGTCAGTATCATTCGATTTGTTTATTTCTTTTGTGTGTAAAGGTCTGTAAAAGATCGGTAAATATTTGAGTAAGCCATCATATAAGTCAACAACAATTATCACGTGTAATCTAGGTCGGAAAAGGTGTATGTATCTTTCACGTTAAATATTAATACCAAATTGTACTCTGATTTAGCCAAAACGATAATCAGGAAGTGTAAAATATACTGTTTCCATCTCTGTTTTCTGGCATCCTAAGCTAACAATGTTTCTTTTTTGTACAATATAAAAATGTTGTCCAAAGTCGAAACAAACTTGCTTAGTTAAAGATGTCCGAAATTTTTTCTACGTGATTGCTCTTTCACCAAGATTGTTTTTATGTAGGCCTCTAAAGGATAATTTTCTGTTAGACATCAACGTTTCCACATTGTTCAAACCAAATAAAGCTTTCCAGTGATATCCAGCGATTTATCACAGGTGCTCGACGCGAGCTTGATGTGAAGAAAAAAATAATAATCTAAAGAAAAAAAATATACAGAGTGAGAGAAATACCTTAGAGTAACCCCCATAACCCATTCAGAGGGGATCATATGTCTGAATGGGTTATGGGGGTACTATATATATATATATATATATATATATATATATATATATATATATATATATATATATATATGAGGGTACTTAATATATATATATATATATATATATGAGGGTACTATATATATACTATATAGAGGGGATCATATGTCTGAATGGGTTATGGGGGTACTCTAAGGTATTTTTCTCACTCTGTATGTTTTTTCTTTCTTTAGATTATTATTTTTTTCTTCACATCATGCTCGCATCGAGCACCTGTGGTTTCATCGAACTCGTTCTAAAGGTTTATTATATGTTCAGACTGGGTTATTTACTTCGTTGTTACATAATCTGAATGGTTCGTATATAAGCCTCCAAAATCACCCATACGATGGATTGTTATTTCCAAAGTAATACGAGCAGTTAGGAAAAGAAAGGAAACGTATTTATTAAATGCACAAAATATTTTCTTCTTTTCGTTATGGTAGATAAATATATCTTGGGGATTTATCTGCTCATGTCGGAAATACACTTTTATTTTGGTTGTTATAAGAGGCAAAATGGTTACAAGGAGGATAAGCCAAGTCACAAATAGAATACAAAAAATTTCATGAGAAGTAATCTTTAGGCATTTCATCAAATTTGTTTCAACACTTGCACAGCAAGCGAACAAACGGCTAACGTAAAACGGACGAATGACAAGACAGCTCGAGTCGTATTGTAAGCTGATTTGCCCTTCGGAAATTCCTGTGTACTACATACAGAAAGCAATCGGACATGTCTTTATTTCCTGATATACATATCTTTAACTTAGTTATGTTATAATTTAACAATCTTAAAGTTTGTTTTGTTACTTCAAGTTTGAGAATGTTTTGAGTATGCAATATGCACAGGGATCCAAATGACATATTCAGCTTCATACTATTGTCTGGATTCTATCAAAAAACTTCTAAACATAAATGCTATTGTCTGGATTCTATCGGAAAACTTCTAAACATAAATACTATTGTCTGGATTCTATCGGAAAACTTCTAAACATAAATACTATTGTCTGGATTCTATCGGAAAACTTCTAAACATAAATACTATTGTCTGGATTCTATCGGAAAACTTCTAAACATAAATACTATTGTCTGGATTCTATCGGAAAACTTATAAACATAAATACTATTGTCTGGATTCTATCGGAAAACTTCTAAACATAAATACTATTGTCTGGATTCTATCAGAAAACTTCTAAACATAAATACTATTGTCTGGATTCTATCAGAAAACTTCTAAACATAAATTCTATTGTCTGGATTCTATCAGAAAACTTCTAAACATAAATACTATTGTCTGGATTCTATCAGAAAACGTCTAAACATAAATACTATTGTCTGGATTCTATCAGAAAACGTCTAAACAAATACTATTGTCTGGATTCTATCAGAAAACGTCTAAACATAAATACTATTGTCTGGATTCTATCAGAAAACGTCTAAACATAAATACTATTGTCTGGATTCTATCAGAAAACGTCTAAACATAAATACTATTGTCTGGATTCTATCAGAAAACGTTTAAACATAAATACTATTGTCTGGATTCTATCAGAAAACGTTTAAACATAAATACTATTGTCTGGATTCTATCAGAAAACGTCTAAACATAAATACTATTGTCTGGATTCTATCAGAAAACGTTTAAACATAAATACTATTGTCTGGATTCTATCAGAAAACGTCTAAACATAAATACTATTGTCTGGATTCTATCAGAAAACGTCTAAACATAAATACTATTGTCTGGATTCTATCAGAAAACGTCTAAACATAAATACTATTGTCTGGATTCTATCAGAAAACGTCTAAACATAAATACTATTGTCTGGATTCTATCAGAAAACTTCTAAACATAAATACTATTGTCTGGATTCTATCAGAAAACGTCGAAACATAAATACTATTGTCTGGATTCTATCAGAAAACGTCTAAACATAAATACTATTGTCTGGATTCTATCAGAAAACGTCTAAACATAAATACTTTTCTTTGTAGAAATGACAAATAGTCTAGTGAGTGAGAGTGATGGTGATGTCATAAAATCAGGATTGCAAGTTCTGTTTTTATTTTCAAATCCAGTACAGGAAAATGTTTGGAAAGAGGTTTTGTCCATGGATGACCAGATACCGGTTCACTATGACACCCTAGAGCAGCTTTTCTGTCAGCAACAGATGGAAAATGACAATGGAGATGAAAAGAAAAGCAACTCTAAATTACCGCCTGTGGTATACGATCACCCACCTCTGCTTTCTTTCTCTTACTCTGTCTGTCTGACTCTATCGCTCTGGTTTGTGAAAGTTATAATACGCAATTTCTGTCAACATATCTCTAAGAGATTAACGATTACAACACCCTAAACACCCTTAACAGGCAGTAGTCATTCCTACAAATCCAGCTTTGTTATTTATCGTATGTTTCACCAAACATTCTTCATTCAGTTTCAGTTTTATTTGTCTCACCTGCATAAGCATGGCTACACACAATGTCATTTTACGGTTTCCTCTGAAGTTTTTGAAATTAGAATATCTTCTACATCAGTTGCAACATTTAAGCGACGCTCTTAATTTGCTTTAGGTCTAAGCTTTATGCCGTGATGTGTTAGCATACATTTCTTGCCTGTCTCGCCTGCTAAGTATCATGGTAAACAATGATGAAACTGTGCTTTAATGTGTTAAAAATAACACATCTTCTTCATTAGTGGCTGTATTCAATAGAAGCTGGAATATATATATATATATATATATATATATATATATATATATATATATATATATATATTGATTCTGTAAGAATTTCTCACCTTTTATTATCTTGCCTGCTTAAACGGTTTAGTTTGGTTCATTATTGTGAGAAATGTAAGACCTTCTTGTTCAACATTTGAACAATATATTTGTTATGAAAGCTTATGAAAGTCAGATACAGGTTATGTACGGATCACTTTGATAACGTAATATTTATCCAAACGTATTGGACATAATTTTGAACATTAAAGGAATTTATATGTGATCTTTAAAGCAAAGTATCTGGGAATTTCAATTGTTCGGTATGGGGCATTTCTCCTTTGAATACGTTCCCCAATCACATTACTTTAGGGATATTAGCCTGCTACCTCGCGAATCCAGCCCTACCAAAAGACGAAAATTCGTCTTTCCTGTCTATGTCATATAGACAAAGGGCAATAACTCTTGCCCATTACCTCCCCTTGCTGCCCGTTAGGTGTCGCTTCTTTAGTTTTTTAGCTTCGCTTACGCGAAAACACGTACAATTAGACCTCCAATGAATCCAAGCCATCTTAGTGTAAATTCTGACCACCCGAAGTTAAATTTGGAATTACTGTGTTGGATAATCATTCCTCTACAGGTCGTATACATTATTTTACAATATTTTCCAATTTGAGTGACTTTGTCACCTTTTCTAGACTTCGGACCAGGTTGCAACGTGGTCAAAGCATGTAATACATGTAGCACTCAATAATTTCGCTTATTTTGTATGTAACGTTTACGATATTAGCGACTATTAACGTGCTGCATTGATAATGTGTGCTGTATTTATCTTCTTTGACGTTTCAGTAGACTTCAAAAAAGTCTTTGAACGACCAATTGCGACTATTTAATGGTGGACTTCGTGTTGTAGTCACGAATTCACGCGACACTTAATCATTTCGCTTCCTCCGTTAGTTACGGTTATGGAATAGCGACTTAATAGCGTACTGAATTGTTAATTTGTGCTTTGTTTATCTTCTTTCCGTTTCAGTAGACTTCGTCTCTGAACGACCAGTTGCGACTATTTAATGGCGGAATTTCGTGTTGTAGTCACGAATTCACACGACACTTAATAATTTCGCTTCCTCCGTTAGTTACGGTTATGGAATAGCGACTTAATAGCGTACTGATTGTTAATTTGTGCTTTGTTTATCTTCTTTCCGTTTCAGTAGACTTCGTCTCTGAACGACCAGTTGCGACTATTTAATGGCGGAATTTCGTGTTGTAGTCACGAATTCACGCGACACTTAATCATTTCGCTTCCTTCGTTAGTTACGGTTATGGAATAGCGACTTAATAGCGTACTGAATTGTTAATTTGTGCTTTGTTTATCATCTTTTCGTTTCAGTAGACTTCGTCTTGAACGACCTATTGCAACATGCTCACGGTGATAACTAGTGTGGTCATTAAGAGTTAACATGGCACGGAATAATTTGACTACTCCGTTAATAACGGTTATAGTATTATCGAATTAATAATATGCTGAATTTTTTTAATCTGTGCTTTGTTCTCTTCTTTTGTCGTTTCAGTAGCAAAGTCGACAACGAAGGCATGAATAGCAAAATGGGTGTTGGCAATGTGGAAATGGAGGAAATTATGTTGACATGGTTTAGGCTGCCCAGTGGATGTAAATTTCACCGCAGGTCCGTGCATGGCTTTCGGGCCTGTAAGTCCGGACGCATGGAGTCTAGGCTGGATCAATTGGATCCATTTTATTATGCACTTTCGCGGGCCGTCCAGCCGTCCGTCCAGCCGACACCGTCAGTTCAGCCGGCACTTCAGCAGGCACCAACCGGCACTAGCCATACATCCGGCACCGTCCGTTCAGCCCAAATGGCACCGGACGGCCAGCCGACCTTCCAGCTGGCATCAACAGGCACCGGCCGTTCAGCCCAAATGGCACCGGCCGGCCAGCCGACCTTCCAGCCTGCATCAACAGGCACCGGCCGTCCACCCGGCAACGACCGTTCAGCCCAAATGGCACCGGTCGTCCAGCCGACTTTCCAGCCGGCATCAACCGGCACCGGCTGTCCATCCGACAACCACCGTTCAGCCCAAATGGCACCGGTCGTCCAGCCGACCTTCCAGCCTGCATCAACAGGCACCGGCCGTCCACCCGGCAACGACCGTTCAGACCAAATGGTACCGGTCGTCCAGTCGACCTTCCAGCCGGCATCAACCGGCACCGGCCGTCCATCCGGCAACGACCGTTCAGCCCAAATGGCACCGGTCGTCCAGCCGACCTTCCAGCCGGCATCAACCTATGCAGGCCGTCCATCCGGCAACGACCGTTCAGCCCAAATGGCACCGGTCGTCCAGCCGACCTTCCAGCCGGCATCAACCTGCACCGGCCGTCCATCAGGCAACGACCGTTCAGCCCCAAATGGTACCGGTCGTGCAACCGACCTTCCAGCCGGCATCAACCTGCACAGGCCGTCCATCCGGCAACGACCGTTCAGCCCAAATGGCACCGGTCTTCCAGCCGACATCAACCTGCACCGGCTGTACATTTGATTTACGGAGATTATAGTGATGTACCCGTCAGTCAATCTGTACTACTGGTTACATATCACTACCATGAGAGAGATGTTATAGATGTATCTCCGTCCAATCAGACCATTCGAGAGGCAGGTGCCGGTCATAGCCGGACCTTCGCCGACATTCCGGCCGACCATATACCAGACAAATCAGTCGGTATCGCCGGTGTACACCTCCCGTCACGTCAAATACGTGTCGGTGTGATTTTAAAACAAGGGAGAATTAGTGACATTATCAGAGATGACGGAATTGAGTTATCTATGCCACTTGGTATGCGCTCTCCAGATATGGCAGCTTTACCAGAACAGGACTTTCAGGCCGACCATTCGTCAGTTCAATCAGCCGTTAGTGCCGGCCGTCCATATGTTCACGGTTTCTCCACAAGGGAGATTTAGTGAAAGTGTCAATTATGACAGAATTGCGTCATCTAGGTCACCTGGTATGCTGTACAGATATGCAAGCTATACCAGAACCAACATTCCCTCTGAGCGAATGGTAGATGGGTGCACAGTGCTGGCCGCACTACATAAGCATTATGTAATTATTATTACCTTCTAGCCGGCACTAATCGGCACCGGGCGTCCATCCGGCAATGACCGTTCAGCCATATGGCACCGGTCATCCAGCCGGCACTAACCGGCACCGGGCATCGATCAGGCAATGACCGTTCAACCCAAATGGCACCGGTTGTCCAGCCAAGCTTCCAGCCGACACTTGCCGGCACTGACAGTCCATCCGGCTCCGGCCGTCCAGCCCAACAGGCACCGGTCGTCCAACCGTATGGAGATTTTAGTCATATACCAGTCCGTCCGACTGTACCGCTGTACCAGCACGGGGACTTTTATCATACCGCAATCCGCACAAATCGGATTGACGAAGATTCTAGTGATGTTTCCGTCTGTCAATCCGTACTACCGGTTACATATCACTACCATGACTCTGATGTTGGCGATGAATCTCTCGATCCAACCCGACCATTCGAGCGGTCGGTGCCGGTCATAGCCGGCCCGTCGCAGGCGTTCAGGCCAAACATATACCAATCAATTCATTCGGCATTGCCGGCCGTCCATAGGCTATCAACTCATCCACAAGGGAGAGTGAATGCCTTTTTTAGAGATGACGGAATCGAGTCATCTATGCCACCTGGTATGCATTACCCCGATATGGATGCTTTACCAGAGCAAGATTATGCACATAGTGAGTGCGATGAATCACAGGCAAATCAGCTGTATGCAGATCCAACTATGGAACGGACTGAGTTCAGCTTCATAGCCGCAGTGGAGGAAATTTTTAGGGTGTTAAGGCCCCTTCAGAATGCCCTCCACCTCCTGCTGCAATTACCGACTATAGGGTTAGTGCGTCAGTCGATCTGGATGAAGGGGAAGAGATTCTATCCTTCCGCCTCCTTCCCCAGTCGACAAAATTAAGGAAATTAATGACCGTCTGTCGACACGTATAGGGGATCCAGGAAATGCTAAGGCGTTCTTTTCTGAAAGCCAAGTACCAGCGTCGTTTTCAGGTCGATGGTACAAAACTCACTCCGATGCGTTCAATACTGAGGTCCTGGCTCGGGATAAAATAGGGCAGCAGTCCATATGTCTGCGGCATTGTCTTATAAAGTGGACGAAACTGTGTTCAATGCCACGTCCAAGCTGGTTCGAATGTAGTCGCTACGTCTTCACTGTTAGACCTAGCCTCCCTAGCCATTTTCAGGATCGCTGAAAAATCTGGCAATGAACATGCTTGGGATTCGACGGCCCGGTTAGCTAGGGTTCTTAACAGGGCAGCTCACCATTCCATGGCCAATGCGCTGACCGCTTCTGCCAACCTAGACCTGATACGTCGTGACGCATGTCTGAAGGGCACGTCGCTTAAACCCCATCATAAGCTGGCTAGATATGACCGACGCACATTTCACGTCCCTATCCCACGAGTAGCGGACATTCTCCGTTGTGCTTGTCGGGACTAGGCTTATCAGTTCCATGTCATACCTTTTGGCCTAAATTTAAGCACTTGGGCTAGTACCAAGGTTATGGGTTACGTCGTCACCCTGTTCCGCTCGACTTCATCTATTGCGTCGGCAGTATATTTGGATGACATCCTCCAGGAACATCTGTCAAGTTCTATTCTGCTCAAAGGCAGAAACGATCTTATATCACTTTACGTCATATAGGCTTTCTCGTGAACTGGATAAAGTTTGATCTCTGTCCAATCCGGATTTTGGTCCATCTGGGTGTGGAGTTTCTCCCGATCTGAATCTGGTAAGGCTTCCTCGAGTTTGCGATTATCCAGATAATTGCACTCGTAGAGTCCGTTTCGACAGGATGCGCATTTCAGCGAGAGAGTTGCAGATCCTCGGATTATTCAATGCGGCAGCAGACTTGATCCCGATCTGCCGTCCTTTTATGCGCCCTTTACAAAGGACGTTGCTAGCGTAATTGCGCTCTTTTCAAGTCCCTTCGATCCCAGAAAACAGTCATGCTCACGCCAGAGATACAATCATTCTTGAGTCAATGGCACAACCCCTGTAGGCTGTCCACAGGGATTACTCTGGAGATACCCCAAGGGGATAACGGTATGTTCCGCCACTAATACCTACGGTTGGGGTGCCCACCTGTTGCCGAACTTCGATACTGTCAGCGGCACGTGGGTGCCAGGGGCGAGCCCTTTCCACATCAACCTTTCAGAAATAACGGCTGTCATCAATGCCTTTCATTTCGGGCAGGATCAACTCTTATTACAAACTGCCCTCATTATGTCAGACAACATTGTGGTGGTGCCTTGCCTCAAAACAAGGGGACACCAATCACCAGACCTGTGCAATCTGAACTGGCAATTTCTACATTGGTTCGACAATCTCCACCTCAATGTACAGGCAGACTCAATGTCTTGGCTGACACTCTATCTAGTCATTCACACAGAATGGTCACTCCATCAATCGGACTTTCTTCCAATTGACACACTTTGGAGACGTCCGATGATTGATCTTTTGCAACAAGATGGAATCGCAAGTTCTCCACCTTTCATCTCACAGGTTCCAGACCCAGAAGCTTGGGTCGTGGATGCTCGATCAATCACCTGGGAAGGGTTGTGGGCATTCTCCTACCCTCCCACGGTCTTGGTACTGGAATTAATCCAGAAGTTAAGGGGTCAGAATTGTCAGATGGTTCTGATTACCCCTCTCAGATGGAACAACTCCTGGGTCTCCGATCTACTCAATCTAGGCGATAGATCTACCCAGGAAGATTACAGTCAGCACAAGTATTCACAAGCAACCGCGGCCAGGGGTGTTCCACCCCTGTCGGGACCGTCTTTATGTTCAAGCTTGGCTCTTGTCCAGACAGCCTTGCAAGACAAACAATTTAAATCTTTGATTGCGGAGAGAATCTCGAGAGCAAGAAGGCCCTCTACTCTGAAGGTTTACGAGGGCAAGTGGCATGTTTTCAGAGACTGGTACCATATCATTCACATTGTTCCTCTGAGTGTCACAATCCCTCAACTGGCCAACTTTTCTCTGGCTTTTCGAGGAGAAACATCTGGCTCCAGTTATTCTCAAATGTTACCGCTCCATGATATCAGACACATTCCGCCATTCTGGTACATGTGCTATCAGCCATGAGAAAGATTTGTCAGATCTTTAGACATTTAAAAAAAAAAAAAAAAAAAAAAAAATTTAATCGACTTATATCCTTCACCCTGTTTTCAAATGGAATCTGTCCTGGGTTTTAACATGACTCAATTCAGACAGTATTGAGTCTTTAACCCACGATTAGTTAAAGCTACTATCATACAAATTGGGTTTCTTGATAGCCTTAGCTTCAGCATGCAGGGTGAGCGAGTTACATGTCCTTTCTAGTGACCCGAACTCTCTTTCGTTTCGATCAGAGGGTTTGATGGTCCTCTTGACGCAGCCAGGCTTCGTAGTCCAAAATAGATTACCATACATTGCGATCAACGAGTCGTCATTAGCTCGCTTTCTTTATAGATAAGTCAGGATCAACAGCCATGTAAGATCCTGTTTGGGCACTCTAGCACCATTTAAATGCATAGAGGTGAGTCAGGTCACATACTAGCACCTCTTTCTTCTGGTGATAGCTGGGATATGAGATATCACCATTCAAGCCCTTGCTTCATGGCTGTAGTGGGTTATACGCTCGGCGTACTCTGAGAATTCGCAAATCAGTCACCTTATAGAAGCTGTTGCAGAGTCAACCTTCTACAGTTTTATCTTCAAGTTTGTACTCGCAGAGGCAAACATTGATTCTAGTAGGTCCGGTGTTGGGCAGCCCAGACGCCCACCAGACCCATGTGCAACAATCAGCACAGCCTATTAGCTTCGCTGGATTCGCCAGATAAATTTTCGTAGGTAAGAAGATTTCAATAACTATCTTCTTAACCGCATAAAAGGGTCACATATCACGTGACCCTGGGCTGTGTTGCTGATTGAAAATTAGGAGACCGGGTTATCATTCACATGGGGAATCCAACCATCATTCCCTAGAGGATACCCGGGGTGGAGGTCGGATGCTCCGCATTCCCTCCTCCTATTACTTATTCTCCTAAAGTAATGTGATTGGGGAACGTATTCAAAGGAGAAAGCAAATTTTTTAGTAAATTATGTTTCTCCGAGAATACTTACCCAATCACATTACTAAGAAACCCTCCCAACCACCCCGCCATGCGAGCATCCTCGTGTTTTATATATCGCTCAGCTTAAAAACTAAAGAAGCGACACCTAACGGGCGGCAAGGGGAGGTAATGGGCAAGAGTTATTGCCCTTTGTCTATATGACATAGACAGGAAAGACGAATTTTCGTCTTTTGGTAGGGCTGGATTCGCGAGGTAGCAGGCTAATATCCCTAAAGTAATGTGATTGGGTAAGTATTCTCGGAGAAACATAATTTACTAAAAAATTTGCTTTCTAAAACACTACGTACATCGCTTCGTATAAAACTGACCTGAGATTATAGATCGTTTTACCTTTAAGCCGATATTTGTGCTTAAACAATTGAATGTAATTTTTTTGTGATATTTGTATTGTACATATGTACCCATGTATATTTAGAGTTTCAAGGCACATCAGCACCTTTCTATCTTTATAGTGTCAAGCATGAGCTTGGCGACAAATACATCAATAAACCTTGTCATATATATAGGACGACACAGCTTCACGACTTAATGTGCACAGTGACACAAAGTTAAAGGTATGGTTGCTACTACAACTCTCAAAAAGGCATACAAAGCAAAATTAAATTTAAAATTCTTCAAATTCTGACTCAGCATATTTTAATTAACATCTTTTGTTAAAACACGATACCATCTATGCTGGGGCATAATTAAGAACTATATCTGACGGCAAAAAGGTTGTGTCTGTTAGTCAATTAAGATCTAATGGAAATGCGAAAGCTGCCTGATTTTCAGATCTAGTTCCTTAATTTGTCGATTCTACAGGTGATATTGCTTGACAACAAAAGAAGCATGAGTGTCAACATATTTCTGAAGCAATTCAAGCAGGGCAACAAAGAGATCGTGGAGATGATCCAAGAGGGAGACATCAACAAAATCGGAGCAGAGAGATTGAGGGGACTCCAGAAGATCCTTCCGAAACCAGACGAGGTTACTATCTGTCCTCGTCTCCTTTTTAGTTTTATTATAAATGTTTAATAATATATTAGTTTTGCTCTTAAGCCGTGTTTGTGTTTCTGTGTAACTAATATGTGTATAATTTCATATTAATCATGTTTGAGGAACAAAATAAGTATCATGTAACATGTTAACGAAAAGATTTCAGTGCTTGGCAATACATGGTTCATTTATGAAATGTCAGTTACATGACAACTGAACTTAAACAAATCTTCCATGACAATGTTTCTTACAGACAATTGAGTGTTTAGTTTGGGACAAAACGTTTATAATAACAATTTTATGGCATTTAATTTTACATTCCAAACTACTCATATGAAGAAATAGGGTCCAGAGTGACCGAGTGGTCTAAAGCGCTCTCCGTTACAGATCACTGCTATCTCACCTCTGTCTGCGTGGGTTCAAGTCTAAGATTCGGTTAATGTGGGTATGTGAGAAAGCTTGCCATTAGCTTCTCGTGGGTTGGTGGTTCTTTCTGTGGGTTTTCCCGAGTTCTTCCTCCACCAATAATACTGGCCGCCATGTATGGTTTATCGTGTGCTGCTAAATGGCGTTAAATCCAACAACAACAACTCAGAAAATGTGTAAACGTTATCTTAATTATTCTATACGCATTAAAAATATGATTATATGGCTACATTTATGTGCTGCCACATGCAAACACTCCTAGGTTATATTTGATCGTTTAAAGATGTTTTAATTGTAGATTCCACTCCATTTTTCCTAAAAGACTATTTTGCTTGTCATCAACAAATAAAACATTAATCATTTCATTTAATATAATTTTATTACTTATTCCAGATTGCCAGAATAAAAGAATTTGATGGTGAAAAAGATAATCTAGGAGCCGCCGAGAAATTTTATCTGCTTCTCTCTGACTTGCCCGGATTCAAGACGAGGATAGATGGCCTCGTTTTGAAGATCGACTTCCAGATAAATATGGAAAAATTACTGTCTGCTATTCAGACATACATACATTCCTGCACAGCTCTACTTGAAAACGAGGCGCTTAAAGTTTTCCTCAGATTCATTCTTCATACAGGCAATTTTATAAATTCTGTAAGTTAAAAATTATAGAGATATTTTTTTCAGAATTCTTGAACTTATATTTTTTTAACAATTATCATTTCACTTGGAGATAGTTATGCAGTTGAAAACGAATGTATAATCTATGCTATTATGTGATTACATTTTTAATGTTCATCACCTTCGTCATATCATTGTGAGCCAGTCACTTTATACCATCACCATTTTCATCAGTGTCATCACCATTGTAGTCATCATCAGTGCCGTAGTCATCACACAAAGCATTACTCCTTTTGATGCTGTTTTGTCATCATAATCTTTATCTTGTTTATATTTTAACCACATATAAGGCAAGTGTCATCTGAGCGTTTGTTCTTTAAAGACGTTAACCAGTCAGCCTTTGTTCTTTAAAGACGTTAACCAGTCATAATGCCTTAGGAGAACTACTGATACCTCGCAAATCCCGCCGTCCCAGACATTACTTTGAGATAAAGGGAACTAAACTTTTTCTGCCGACTAATGTGGCAGTCGGGCAAAGTTATTTCCCCTTAAGTATAAAAATTGGCGGCAAAGCCTACGAATACATCAGTTACAAGTTCCAATTGTGCCATTCCGTACGCTGTCATTAGGAAGACATCAGAACAGCCAGAATCACGTGATAGATATACCATTATAAGTTGGAGGCGTTTTTCGCTTCTAAGTAAAGTTTACTCTATCTAAATTTCCAACTTTTTCTCTTCCTATCCCAAAAAAGTTCTGCCTTTAAAATTTGCTGACACTTTGTCATCGTCATACATTTCGGTACTTGCACGGGGACCGACTTAATGTTAAGTACGGGCTAGACTTCTTTAATGTGCTTGAAAGTCTATTGCTTTTATAAAAACGTGTAATATATGTATAATGCTTTTACGAACGGGTAGGCATTGGCGAGTTTATATTCCAAGGCTCTCATGCTAACTACATTGCTTTTTACAGATGGTTGGTGGGCTTTTCTCCCCTACAGATAATTGATTCTTTTTAGATAGTTGTCTTACCCACATTATATATATATATATATATATATATATATATATATATATATATATATATATATATATATATCATTTCCTCTGTGTGAAACTATTTATGTGTGATATTTGACGTGTATACATTTCTGCATTGCTTCCGCTCAGGTAGGACAAGTGCATATAAGATTTCTAAACATGGGTAACTCTGTTACGTTTCGCTCATGCATGATTCACCGCAGGACGAACACGTCATGAAACTGCATGCAGAAGGTTCCTCAGTATGAAATGTCCGTCGGACAAGGGAGATAAATCAACTTACCCTTCAGGCACGAAGCGCCGGACATTCGCAGGTTCTGAACTCCTAGGAGTCTTCGGATTTTCCCTCATCTACTCAAGCAACACAACGACATTCGTTCCATTCCGATTCAGAGCTACAGAACTTGCATGTGTTGATTATATAAAACGGGTCCTCTGAAATAAACCATTGTCGCAATTTGACATGGAGAGAATCGTTCTAGAAAATGGGTTCTATACTCTGAAAGCATGCAAAGGCAAATGGCTGTTTTCACATTGCGCTGCATAAATGTACACATGATACCTCTCCAGGCATCTATACCACATATAGTTAACTTCCTCTGGCTCTTCGTCATTAGAAAGGTTGCACTGAATACGACAAAAGTTACCGTTCCGTGATCGCTGACACCTTTCATATCACAGATGATAACGAACAAAACAAGGACTTATTCGACCTTCTATCGAAGTTTTGAGTATAGACAGCCGTAAACGTTTATCTTACGCCCAGTGTGAGTCCTATCGTGGATAAACACTGGCTGGACAAGACATGTTTGAACCACTTTCATGTGTTACTCTGGCGGACTTTTCATACAAGGCGTGCTTCCTCATGTAATTAGAGACAGCTGGTAGAATTATCGAAATACACGTCCTATCAGCAGACCCGACTTATGTGCAGTTCCGATAAAACTGGTCATTATTACTCATGACGACATTCTCTTTCATTGCAAAGAACTCTTTCTTACCATGGGTAACCAGACTTTCGTCACGAAGCAGCTGTGTAGTCTGGATAAGTCAGATTAAGACCACATACAAGACCAAGCTCGGGCTTTCAGGTGCTACCTTAATATACTAGATTCTTTGTGTCGAGGGAGATCACGCCTCTTTCTATTTCTTATAAAAGGACAGGAGAATATGTCAAAAAAGACTATCTCGATCTGGATTAAGTGGGTTATTATTCGCTCGGCAAACACGCCCAGCTCAGATGAATTTATTACGTAGTTTGGCTCTCGATGTTAGAGCAGTAGCCACCAGCCTAGCATTTGACCGGAACTGTTTGCTAACCGGCATCATTCAGGTTGTGAGATGGAGATTGGAGCCCACATTCTCTAGCTTTTATCTCCGAGATCTGTCATCTCAAATTGTCATCCCAACTCATCTGATATGACCTATATTCTCTGCTCGACAGGTCAATCGACAGCATCTTAAGGCAAGGCTTCACGATTGCCTCTCGATTTGCGGAGGCACATGTTTCGCCTTTGAAGCCGGACCCCGATAGGTGGAGGCCCCTACAGTCAAGTTACCTAGAAGCTGCCTAGCATTCCTTAGGGGACCGGACATGGTATCTTCATGTTAGTGGGATGTACCACCCTCTACTGCTTACTTATTCTCCTAAAGTATTACAATTGGGTGACGCACTTATAGAAGAAACCTAGTACAATGCTTCTTTGATAAAACTTATAAAATCATAATTCATAGACAACGTCCCGCCTCCCCGCAATTACATCCACAGAGTGCCTTCCGCTTAGCAGTAACTGGTGCATACTTATACTTTGCAGTCTCGTCTTATATCTAAGGGGAAATAACTCTGACATAGGTCGACAATTTTAAGCTCCCCTACTCCACTAATCTCAGGGAGGGCAGGATTTACGAGGTAGTAGTAGTTCTAGGGTATTATGACTAAGTATTCCCTTCTTTTCCTTTCAAGTACTTTTTGCCTATCGCATGTGAATGTTCCGATCCATACAAAATGACTCCAACAGCATCAACAATTCTGTGTTTCTATTTGCAATCGAATTGAATCTTAGAGGACTGAACCAGAAAACGTTATGGAATGTAAGATAAGAAGGAAACTAATATTGTTACAATGTATATTTGTTTTTGTTTTTTTAAAGTCTAAGCATAACGCCATGATTCCATAATTTGTCCTGCACATTAATTCATCTAACATACTTGGATATTGATAACAATTCCTGATATGTGTTGGCATTAGTTGATGTTGAGTTTCTGAGTGAGTCATATGAAATTTCCCTTTAACAGGGACGTTTCTCGGGCAATGCAGTGGGATTTAGGATCAGTTCCCTGACAAAGCTGACGGACACGAGAGCCAACAAACCGAGGGTCACCCTACTGCATTATCTGGTGAACGAGGCTGAGAAAGAAAATAAAAACGCCATTTCATTTGTTGATGAACTTTTGCCTGACCTGAATACCCTTAGCAAGTAAGATTATCAATAAGTAGTAACAAGTGTTAAATATTTCAGTCATTCCAGTTCAGAAGAATAGAAAAATCAGTGGAAACCATATTGGTTAAGTTCACTTAGAGTAGCAAGGAGTAAAATAACTTGTTCACATGTATGTATGTATGTATGTATGTATGTAGGTAGGTAGGTAGGTAGGTAGGTAGGTAGGTATGAAGGAAGGAAGGAAGGAACATATATATATATATATATATATATATATATATATATATATATATATGGTGGTATGTATCCAGGCATGATATGGAATGCATTGTTATGGGGCAGTTTATGATGTGATCTTTACAGGCATGTTTGTTCATAACATGCATCCTATATGAACGATTAAGAAGACATAAAATATGTGACTAAATAACGTCTGCTGTGAAAATGCTACTAGGAATATTCCATTATGGCTGCTTAATAATAGTTGTAGGAAGGTTGTAATATGTCCGTCATATACTCCCATCTTGTTCAGACCTTCAAAAATCTTCAGAATATTCCAAATGTTTTTGCACCAAATAATATCCAAATATGTGTTCTTGTATGTACTATAAGGGTATTGTTTTCTTTCATTTTTTTAAAAAAATGTTCTGTTTCAGTAGGACACTATATCCAGATGTTAAATTTTAATGCCATGAAACTATTACATCAAATAAAATTCAAGCCACACAATTGGTAGCCATCACAACCACATTTGGCACAATGAAAGAACACACATGATCATTCTTTGTGCTAATAATGTCACACGTAATATCAGTTTCACAAGTCTGTTAAAAATTTACTTGAAAGAAGTAAAGTATTTATACTTGTGATATCTAAACAAATATTAAGTAATGTACTTTTTAAATTAAATAACACTTGATTCATGTCTCAAATCCATTCAATGCTTCACTTAAGAAAGATGTTGCAAATATCAAAAAAGTTGATAATTTACGTGCAAAAGGCTAATTAGTTTTACGTATAAAAACATTTAAACAATTTTATAATATATCACAAGATTTCATGATGATGTTTCAGTGAGCAAATAGAGAGCACAGTGCAACATGAAATTATGGCGAAATCAGTTAAACAGGTCGGTAATGATTGCAACGCTAGACATGAAAATTATATTGAATTTTAAAAGATAATAAGGTGCCAGAGTCAGTAAAATCAGGAAATGAATTTCATGTCTACTTTCAAATGTAAAAACTATTTTATGAACGTGCAATGAAATGTGCTAATTAATGAGTTTTTAATGCAACCATCATCAATATTGATCTGAAAGAAGTTAACATATGCAATAATTTTAACAATCCACTAAAGCATGGACTAGAGATCATGGAAAATAAAATTTAATTGTAACTGAAGATCATTAAATGTACATCATGTTTTTGGAATGTTATGTGATGTGATGTGTTAAATGCCTTCAAATATTATAACAACTAAGCCTGAATTGTGTATTAATGGTAAACGTGTCAGCAGAGTAATTATGTAAATCAACCAGGGTGGATTTTTTTCCTGAAAGATAGCACATATCTGGTGTTGACATATTGCAAGGTGACAACAAGATCATATGATATTTGTATCGCAGGTGTTCACGTTTAATCAGAACATCTACTTCCGAGTCTATTTGAAGTGTTTGGTTTGTAAATGTGTAATCTGGACCTTTAACGTAGATTTAACAATTTTGCGCTACGATATCGGTAGTGTGGCAGTTTAATCTGATACGTAGCACAGGGGTATCAAGTCGCTGACATGTAGCAAGATGTCCCACCCTGTCACATTATTCAGACACCTGGCTGACCAGTCCTAACACTAACCTCTTAATGCAGAAGCGAGGCAGTTGTTCATACCATGTTTGTAAGTCTTTGGTATGGCTCGGCCGGGGATCGAATCCACTAATTGCCGCATTTGAAGCGGACGCTCTAACCACTAGCCGCCAGAGCGGTATATAAATATTGTTGTTTAATAAATTAGTGTTAGAAGAACCGTATTGTGACTGGAAAACAATCATCGCACATGAACAGCTACGGTCTTGTTTTGTGCATAATTGACGGTTTACCATTGCATCAGCAAAAGCCTCTGGTCGTAATAGAAAGTGTTATCCCTTATTACGAATAGTAATATATTTGTCTACAATACAATGCAATTAACATAGAAGCAGTGGCTCATTTCAATTATTATAAATGCAGAAACGAAATTCCTTACTACTAAGACTACACTTCAAGAGCAAGACTAACTGATATGGCAGATAATGACTTTTGCAAATCTAATACCTGATACGCTTCGAAAAGAGGTTACAAATAGTTTTGATATTGTGAAATCCAGTTATACTAGTATAGGAAATGTTTTGCGTTACGCAACGTAAAATATCATGATTACTCTGGAAGGATTATCCAGCATACTTTTTATCAAGTCTGTAACATGAAACAACAGTTCGTGCGCAACAAAATATTTATTTAACCAAGAACAAACACAGAGAAATTAGCAATATGAATGTCAACCGTTTGCATCTCACACTAGGACTGAATGTGTCTTGATTTGAGATGCACACGTGATTATATACTGTATAGGAAGGATCAGAACATAAACAGAAATACACCTGCAAATAAACAGAAATACACCTGCAAATAAACTGAAACGCAATCAGAACTGTAATATAAGTGGAATATACTTGTACCAGTGCTTTTCAATGTATATTATATTTGTTTTCTTACTCTAGAATGACTCTGGATAATCTCAACGCCGAACTCCGGGAGCTTGACGTAGGTGTAGAGACATTATTCAAGCAGCTGCAGAATTCCCCAGATGACATAAAAAATATGCTTGAAACATTTGTGCAAGTAAGTATTTCCTTCATTCCAGTGAGCTAATATTCCATTATTGGATGCATAGCAAACATAGAAGGTCTTTATGCGTGGTTTAAAGTCATGAAAAAACTGTATTCTCGCGTTGGCTATATTTTCTATTGTCTTCATGCAGTTTCCATTAAATGTTGATTTCAAAGTTTGACACTTTTTTCTTCAAACGGCACATACATATTCCAAAGTATCGGTATTTAAGTGTTTACATTCGTGCTAGTTTAGATAGGTTTTGTGATTAGAAATGTGTCGAAGGCTTTTTACCATCAATTATCAAGGAGCTAATATGTTTCTTTTCAGCTTAAAAGTTAGTAACTTCATTTATTAAAAACTTCTTGAGATTCAAATAATTTGGAATATATAACATCTCTGAATAAGATTCTGTATTATTTCCGGTGCATCATTGAAAATGTAGATGTTTGGGAAATTTAATTTCCAGTGAGAATCGGTGCCGCCTGAATTCCGTTTTTTTACGTTTTTCTTTCCAAAGGAAATTCTAAGAAAAGGTTAATTCTTGAGTTTTCATAGAATTTTATTCTTCAACAGATAAATCTTGCCTTAGCATTCTAAGAATACGCTGTATAAACCGTATGTTTAGCACTTACGTATTATATAATAAACTATGAAATATACGAAGGGATCAGGAGATATCGGAATTGTTACGACGTCAAAGCAGTTTTTACTGCGGAACTGTGTGTTTACTCGAAACCTAGGAATATTGATCTAGATAAATATTTGTTTTAGGAAATTCATAATTTTAACCAACCTATACATCTAGTTATATTTTGTTTTTAATTTAAATGCACTTTTGACATTTTGTGACGATTTCCGACCGGAGTAAAATACAAAGCGACATTGCGATCACTGAATCATCTTAGGTCAGCATACAAATAATGCCTTGCCTGAGCAGAAAACTAAAAGCATCCGTTTAATTGGAGTTTCAGTATCAGGAATATCTGACTAGAGATTAATAATTTATATTTTTCATGGAGGGACTGTAACCTTTAGTTTCATATATACGTAGTACACGTCGTTAGTGTAAACAACCCTACCTTACTGACATCACGTACAAATTTATAATGGCGATGGACAGTAACGGAGATATACGATACTTTGAAGTGATAGAAATGCTGAAAATGGTGCAGTGGAAACAGGAAAAATGTATTGTGTATCTACAGATAACTGCTTTACATTCTTCTTCGTTGATTAGTTGATTTTGTCACAAATGCTTTTAGTTTTACTTAAGACTAGCATTTCATATAAGTCTCAGTTTGGAAATTGATATTTTATAAGTATATAGTAGACCTGACTTGAAATTTGTTACTAGTTACATTCTTATAAAGATTTTATTTGTAGAAAAGGAAATAAATCAGTTAATGACAGACAGGAAATCCCTAATATATCAAATAGACCTTATGACCGTATATGACAATGTGGAAATATGTAATTGAGAATACGTTGTCATTTTAGGCTGCAAAGAAGGAGTTGGCAGAAGCGAAGTTCAACATGGGCCAGATCGAAAAACTGACAAAACGTGTAGCTGTTCATTTTTGTGAAAATGAGGCTTCCTTTAAAATTGAGGAATTTGTCATCATAATGAATAGTTTCTGTGAAAAGGTCAAACAGTGTCAGAAGGTACACATCGTCATGTATCTTTTGGTTTACATCATTTGCAGATTGTTTTGTCATCTTTTAGGTCTCGAGTTCTATTTATATCCATAGTTGTTATTTGAAATTTAATATTGGTTTCTTATTTTAAGAGATGTTAGTGGAGAGAGAGAGAGAGAGAGAGAGAGAGAGAGAGAGAGAGAGAGAGAGAGAGAGAGAGAGAGACGTCCTGACCTTCTTGCTTTATTCATGTGGTGGATGGATGGTGCGTTAGATTCAGCAGGGACGAGTCACCGATTTTGCTATTAATTATCTGAAATCATATATATTCCTTTCCTTCCTTTTCCTGCAACAACTACCAGATCAACAGTTTGTAACTATGCTGTAAAAACAGATACTTTAAAGACATTTTCTTCTCATCGTATTTGGCTCTGTATTTGGTGTATTTCAGTCCACAACGAATGTCACAAAAGGTCGCAAATAGACATTTTCACACGTAAAAGTACATTGGCTTTTGTATAATATAACCAGAGGCGTAGCGAAGGAGGGGGGGGGGGGGTACTTATGTCCCCGGGCGCCAAGGTACAGGGACGCCAAAATGAGGCTTGCAACGTTACATTATAATAAGAAAACAAGGGTAATAAATCTGTGACAAGATCGCTGGGGCGCCAATTTTATAGTTTGTCCCCGGGCGCAAAAATATCATCGCTACGCCTCTGAATAGAACTACTGCAGATATACACAATTAGGCAGGATATGCTGTTGGTTGCATTGCGGAGCCACCCTCATAATTGAAAGTATTTCCCTTTTAAGAAAGGTCGCTGCAGACGGGATGTTGTTTAGATACTGCAACCATAAGGACGATGTACGTAATGCTGCTGGACGTGCGAGATTAACATTCAGTAGAGGTGGCAATTATTGATGGTCAGACAGATTTTTGTTGTTCTTTAACAATTTATTAAAGATTTTCCTGGATAGAAACTTTATTTTGAAATTTTTCTTGTAGGAAAATGAACAGAGGAGACTCCAAGAGGAAAAGGCTGATAAGAGACGAAAGGCACAAGCAGCTAGTGCTGTCAACGTAAAAAGTAAGTTTTTGTGTTCTAAATAATAGCCAAAATACGTCAGTGTAGTTGCGTTTTACAGCTAGTATACATGTCAAAAGCATCATTAATTCAAACTATCTTTAATTTGAAGGACATTATCTTGTAATAGACATCCATTCGATTCAAGCCATAATTCAGCAAAAATGAAGAATTTCTTTTTTCGCAGAATAATTTTTTAAGACCATACTTAAAGTTCAATATGTCATGCAAGCACATTCGACAGCTTGTGACAATACATTCGACAGCTTGTGACAACACATTCGACAGTTTGTGACAATACATTCGAGAGCTTGTGACAATACAATTGAAAGCTTGGATGAAATTACTGGGTTAATTTTCCATGGTTCTATGAATGTCCTGGGATAAATTTTGCGTGTTTTGATTTTATGGTTCAGGGTCAGCTCACGTGAATTTCTCGCTAGTACTATTGGACATTAATTTCTCTTGAGTTCATTGATGAAGTTATTTTATATAGCTATATCAGAAAAATAAACAGCTCATATTCTATCAGATGAAAAGTATGGGTGTCATATTTTAGAAATGAGAGCATTTTCTTTAAATATTTTTTTTTTTAGTCCTTTCTTGTTGGTGTTTCACATCAGGTTAATCAATTCTCAATAGGCTGAATCGTACATACCACTACTGAATGTAGCACGTAAGTGACATTACGGCGAAAAGAGTAAACGGCATTCATGTTACTGCGCTAACTTGTTTTCTTCAAAACCTTGGAGGAGAGGGGTCCAACATGTTTAACAGCGTGGTCCACATGGATCGAAAATGTAAAGTTTGTGGATGACACACACACACGCGCGCGCGCTCCGGATGTACAATAATGTCAGGGGAACTACATTGCTCATTCCATTTTCAGAATCCCACTCCCTTCCACCAAAGGAGGAAGATGGATGTATTATAGATCGCTTGCTGGATGAAATAAAGAAAGGGTACAACCTTCGAAAGGCACCACTACGTCAGACGGAATCCCTTCCTTGATTTTGAGGGAGATCGTCACGTTCTGATATAGTATTTGTCATCTAATTATAATCTTGATCCTGATTAAAGATGGGTTATATATAAAGAATAAAGATCTGAACTGTCAAATTAGAAGAATGGATTTTATACAAAGACTAAATATCTGATTCAATGGCCTATATGATTACAAAAAAGAATTGACTTATTTTCACTTTATAATTGTCATGAATGAAGGATCGAGGCAGAAAAAATTTTGTGGTGAAGATTCGACTTCAATCTACCGTCAGGTCAGTGGATGGATGAATGTGTTCATTCTGTATTCCCTGGACGTTAATAATAATTTAATGGAGACTTAAATATTATATACATTTACTGGTGGTTTGGAAAGTCATGATCACAAGCTAGTGGTCGGGTACTGTAAGTAATGTTATGTTTTTAGTTTTTAAGTTATTTTAAAACAATTTTTTTTATAATCATGGTTATTTTATATATTTTCGTCTTTATTATCTAACATTCCTGTACACTCAGACATTTCATCAAATTGTTCTAGACCATAATGGCATATCCCATAATTATAGCGTAAATATATTAAGGGTACATTACTGTTAATGTCATTCGGAATTTAGTAAAATAAATAAAGATAAAAAGAACACCCTATATTTGTAAGTGCCTTCCTTGAATGAATATACTAAGTAAAACTGTACATAGATGTATTAATATCCATTGATAACTATATTAATATACACTGAGCGGTGTTTAAGACTGAGATTAAGTTCAAACATTTGCTACATTTGCGCTATGACATATTCGCCATGATTTTACATATAGTTATGATGTGTATAGTATGCAGTTATACTGTATAGCAAGTCGTAGACATGAACTCGGATTATTGATATACATTTTTATACTGTATAACCAGTCGTAGATATGAACTCGGCTTATTGACACACGTTGTTATAATATAAAACAAGTCGTATATATGAACTCGGCTTATTGACATACATTGTTATACTGTATAGCAAGTCGTAGATATGAACTCGGCTTATTGACATACATTGTTATACTGTATAGCAAGTCGTAGATATGAACTCGGATTATTGACATACATTGTTATACTGTATAGCAAGTCGTAGATATGAACTCGGCTTATTGACATACATTGTTATACTGTATAGCAAGTCGTAGATATGAACTCGGATTATTGACATACATGATAGTTAGATTTAGATTTGTGTATTCCACCCCGAGAACCAACCACTTTTCAAAACTATAAATTATATATTTGGTAAACTCCAAACTGAATTCAATACACACTGAAATAATGCTAAATCACGCATATTTTCAAACGATATCAAATTATATTCAAATTCAATCAAAACTTTATAATTATCAAAACATTAAGTGAATTTGAACCAGTCATATTATTGTTTAACCTATACGGACCAAATATCAGCAAAGACTATTTCTGTTTTCACGGGTGAAGCTCTTACAAACATTACGACATCCTGTGCATCGGGAAAATTTGGCCGTATAAAACAAATTTAGAAGTTGTCTCTTGCAAAGTCACAAAAGCAAATTTGGGTGAGTACTGAATTATTGAAATATTTACCTTCGGTAAATTGGGGCCCCGAGTGGCCGAGTGGTCTAAAGCGCTGTCCGTTACGGACCACTGCCTTCTCACCTCTGTCTGCGTGTGTTCGAGTCTAAAATTCGGCAAATGTAGTTATGTGAGAAAGCTTGCCAGTAGCTTCTCGTGGGTCGGTGGTTCTTTCCGGGCTTTGTCCGGTTTCTTCCTCCACCATTAATACTGGCCGCCATGTATAGCCTATATTGTGCTGAAAAATGGCGTTAAACCATTAAAACAAACCAAAAAAAACCTTCGGTAAATTTATTTGTCACAGTCGCTTCGTCTTGCCTTAATATTCGTATTTTGATCCTCGGCTTTATATGGTACGAAGGATACTAACAATATCTATTTCTAATCATCACCATTCATCTTTAAGATTCATTAATTCTGCAGAAGAATAGACTGTATTGAAGATCAGGACATACAAGATATACTCACAAATGTAAATCATAGATCCATATAGATCCATTTCATAATGTGTATGTGGGGGACTCGTGGGGGGAGCGCTTTATCCTACCGCTTGAAATAATTAGTAGAACAGATATAGACCATGTTTTACTAGTGCATTATGCGATGGCCAGATCACGAGTTTTATGTAAAGCTACCTTTTCCCATCCATTGTCAGTTATTTGAAACGGGCTATACTTTATTAAACTGGATAAGGTCTTAGTTATGGCTGCTGCCTTCCAAGTACGAGTGTATTTGTTAACGTGTTAAACGAAATATTAGTTGTATAATACCTTATTTTATTTACAAATGTAATTTGTACTATTTAATCAAGTTAACGTGGTGAAAAAGTTCTTTTTTTGAAACTATTTCATAATGCTTGTTTATATGTACTCCAAAGATGTTGTAATTATATTACATAAATAATCAAAGTCACTTGTTTATTATGTTATGAGCATTTATTACATTACACAGTTCTAGTTACCTGTGCTTTATTCTATCATTGTAACTGTTTACGTTACATGAGCTCATCTAATACATGATAAATAAAGTCATGTATAGGCTACGTCATTTTCATTTGAAATCATTTGAAATAAAATGTTTCACCATCCGTATGTTGTTTTTCTATTTTTTATATATGGTGGTTATTTCATAGTTGATTTGTATCATTGTCTCTTGTGGTTTTGTGGGGTTTTGCGCCATTTTTCAGTACATGATAGTCACTACATAATGACCGGTATAGTAAGTTTAAACACCAGTGAAGAACAACCAACCTACGAGAAAGTACCGACAATCTTTTCACATTCCCAGGTTGGTTGAGCCCTAAAATTGAACCAAAGCGGACAGAACTGAGAGTACGGTGTAAGGTAAAGGCTAGTGCTTTCGACCACTCGGCCATCCAGTGCTCCCTTATATATACGATGTTTGATATATAATCACCATCATTTGGAGCTATTTCGATTGTTGTGTTGTTCAATTATTTATCTTCACAAACTTTGAACGTACCGTAACAGGAAAGCTCTTTCCCCAATGTTACTATAATCAGGATCAATGAAAATCTGTATCTATATTTTCCTAAATTACAGTTTATAAAAAGTCCATGACTTGCTTTTGTATGGTCATCAGAAGGCGAAAATTTACTGCCAGAATCGGCATATCTTTTAAATCGTGTTATTGACTGCGACAAAGAATTTTGGATACACTGTGTATGGTTTAAAACACGTGACACTTGTCTGAAAATGATACGTTTAAAAATGATACGTTTGAAAATTTTACGTTCGAGGAATAATGTGCAGATTAGTTGTCCTTCCTCCTAGATGAACACTAAGCAATTCAATTGGGAAGTCGTCTGCCCTTATCGTCAAGTCCAGAAGAACCCACTAAGGTAATTCGCCACCATTGGAAAGTATATTCTTAAACTAATTTTATTAACATGTCGCAATATCGCGGCAGAAGATAACGTCACATTCGAAATACTGTCTGCTTCATCTATTGAAGTATATGTGGTGCCTTCCGCCAGAGGCGAATGACCAAAATCCATAAAATATACGTGTATTCGTTCAACATGAGCCAAGGTTATTTCTCGACTGACAAATAGATGTGGCCTTTTTCCGCGAAATACTTCGGATGTTGCGCATCGGAAGCCATTTTAATGACACGAATATACCACGTGACAAAACATGCATCAGTGTGAATATGAAAACTAAAATATTAATTCATTTTAAATCAAAATTGTAAAGATACATTTTATTTCATAATACACTTTTCGGTTCACTGATCTGTTCTTTAGTCTATACACATTTAGGAAACAGAACGCGTACTGCTTACTATCATGGTGTGTAAAACTCTTGTTCCTTTTTCTATATCCCTATAATAAGGAAATCAATGACCCAAATGCATCAATGGATTTTGAACAGACTGAAACCAAAAGTAGCAGAAATAATCGCTGAAAAACCGACAGGGTTCCGGAGTGATATAATCACAACGGAACAAATATTCAATCTCAGGGTTATGTCTGAAGGGCACTCGCAACATAACCAAGATCATGTGTTCATAGATTTGACTTTGACAGATTGTGCCATCAGGCACTGTGGGTTACAATGAACAAGTACAACATGGGTCAAAAGTTGACCAATACTATCAAGCAGCTATACGCTCTGGCTACCAGTGCAGTAATTGTTCAAGGTTCTGTGGGGGACTGGTTCCAGACAACAGTTGGAGTTCGTCAAGGCTGTCTCCTGTCACCCACGCTTTTCAACATCTACTTAGAGCGCATTATGAGTGAAGCCACGGAAACCCATTGAAGGACCGTTAACATTGGAGGCCGTAACATGACCAATCATCACTTTGCAGACAACATTGATGGCCTGGCAGGCAGTGAAGACTAGCTTGTCACATTAGTGGAGAACCTGGATGAAACATCGTCCAGATTTGACATGGAGATAAGCGCTGAGAAGACAAAGCTGATGACATAGTGGCAAACAAATCTTAGCCAAGACTGAACGTCAGAGGTCAGGAACTGGAAACAGGGAGCCAGTTCAAATCTATTGGTTCCATACTCACTGAAAAGAGACCAAAAGCAGAAATTTTGTCACGAGCAGCACAAACAAAGGCAGCTAACATCTTTCTTAAAACTAAAATCAGACTATTGAGACCTATCAGACAATATGATATTCGGAAGCAAACTCTTCTTTGTCTAAGCAGGACATTAAACATATTGGTCCAATATTTGACAGAAATGAATGTTTGGTTTTGTGTTTGCTTAGCAAGTCTCTATCAGGATTGGATAGGAAATTGAAAGAACTGCAGTTATAGAACAAAAATGGAATACACGTAAGGAAATCATTTGCATTGAGAAATTATGCAAATACAGCAAGAGAAAAAAGAAGAGAGAGAGAGAGAGAGAGAGAGAGAGAGAGAGAGAGAGAGAGAGAGAGAGAGAGAGAGAATTCAGAACTCAGTTTGATCAGCCATGCTAGTAAGATGATGCGGAAGATGATCTTGAAAAGAAGCGTTTGCTTCCGAAAGATCATATTGTCTAGTACGTACGTTGAAGAACTTTGTCCTTTAACGAACACTCATTAATAATGAGAGTTGTATAAAAGGAAATGCAGATGAAATGAGAAAGGTAGATGCAATTTAGATAACGGTTATTGCATATTGCGTACTCTTTTGAAATGCAGCATTTCCGTTATCCCTAGTATTGAATGCCTTTGTTAGAAATTCAAGGATAATGTAAGAGATAACCAGTTGTACTCCAGCACTAGTATTCAACAGTTTACTGCTCTGAGTAAGTTTCCCTTTCCTCACACTCATGTTTAAACACTCGCTGTACACGAATTTGATTGAGAATTTTCATTACAATGATGTTTACTTTTCATTACAATGATGTTTACTTTTCAGAAAGAAACAGATGAAACGAGGTACAAAACAATCATGTTTGAATATCAGGCAGCAAAGGTGCACATATACGGGCATTTTATACAATAAGATGATATTCTTGCAGCAATTAATCATACATAGAAATTCATGCATTTATAAAGAAACGTCTGGTTTGTAAATCTAGAAAAAAACTATATGAGCATGTTTTAAATCAAATGCAGATTCTTCGTAAAATATATTGTGTCAATTTGTGTGTGGGGGAGTATTTTTGTTGTTGTTGATAATGTTGCTAATGTTCATATTTTTATGGGATCTACCATATTTGCCCAAAATGTCATTCCAATGTGTAGCTGTTTATGTATATCTTATCTTTATCAAACTTGCGATAATTTTTTTTCCGACTGAAATATAAAATGTATCAAACAAATCAATACAACCGTAATCAATGTATTGTTAAGGATATTTAATTTCATTGTCTGTCTGCTAGTTTTAAATTTAATTTTTATTAGAGTACATGATATATAGTAATTGTAATATTGTTCACTGGACTTGACCTTGTCCTGAACCGAGTTCAGTTCTGTTTAACATAATTTACTTTATTATTTCATAAATGTAAACAAATAATAATAGTTCATTTTCTTCTGTGGGAAATGAAACATTATATCTAGTTGCTGCCCGTGTTCCAAATTCAGTGATAGGTTTGGTAAACAACTTTTTAATTTTTTAATCTTTCTCAGAATAAGAGTCATTAAGTTGAGTCTAATTCATGTCTGGACTACGTGATATTTTATCACAAGCTAAATGGTAACAAACGTTTTTTTTTTCCGAGAAGAATTAATTTCTAGCCCTCATCCGGGAATCTATTTTCCGTCTTAAATAGTCTTATCACTTATGTTTTGATAAAGTTTGTACGTTGGGCTTAAAACACTTGACACGTTAAGTTATGTTATATTGTTATTAGTTTGGGCTGAATCTTATTTTCTTCATTTCAAGCGATTATTTCTCTGGAAATACAAAAGTGCTCCGACAAAATTCTTGGATAAAGACATTCATTGTCATTTATACTGAATTCTTGGATAAAGACATTCATTGTCCTTTATACTGAATTCTTGGATAAAGACATTCATTGCGATTTATACTGAATTCTTGGATAAAGACATTCATTGTGATTTATACTGAATTCTTGGATAAAGACATTCATTGTCATTTATCCTGAATTCTTGGATAAAGACATTCATTGTGATTTATACTGAATTCAAACCTAGACTATTATGTATGTGATTCAACAAAAGACTTTTGACACATCAGCAATTCGCTAGCTATAACATACGTCATCGCCTAAAATCTGATCTTATTGGGACTTCAACTCATTTCCATTCAGGACTTTTATTACTAAGACTTGTGTTTTTAATTTTTGGATTTTTTTGGGATTTAATTCATAAACCGTACATTCTTTTTTTTCTTCATTTTGCATTCGAGAGAAATAAGTTATTTTGCAAAGCTTGTTTTGTTCACTCAATACTGTTAATTTCTCTAATAGCATAGACTCGTAACAGTAATCGTAGAATAGTATATAAAATATATTCAGTGGCTGGCATTTTATTAATACTTTCCTGCAAACTAAACCAAACTGTTATCAAACTCGAACTGTGCTATAATATTGCTTAATAATGGATATTATGTTTACTTTATATCAAAACAAAGTTGGATCTCTCTCTCTCTCTCTCTCTCTCTCTCTCTCTCTCTCTCTCTCTCTCTCTCTCTCTCTCTCTCTCTCTCTCTCTCTCTCTCTCATGAGCAACCCCTTTTTTTTTCAGCCACTCGGCCACTTTCAGACTTACTACCGTCATCCATCTCGCTATCAAATAAAGTAGCAATTGTGTCTCGCCACTTCCAGATGGTCCGATTATAATCATACGAATAGAATTTGGTAGCGCTGCATGATTTTTAATAGGTTCTCGTGGTTTTGTCGCCGAAAAATCAATTACATTCATGTTATTATAAATAAATTATGGATCTATATTGTGTGAAATGTACGAAGCGTACTAGCACAAATGACTTGACGACGATTGCAACTAAAACTAACAGATCAGCACTTGCTGACAAGTGAGTACAATGTGGTACAAAAAAATTTAGATTCGTTTCTCTTGATAAAATCAAGGATTTAAAACAAAACGAGGAGGTGATATTGCAGCCAAGTTAGTAAAACTCACAGGAACACCATGGGCAAAATATCCGGGAGAAAAACCTTCCGGGATATAATTATTGTGGACCCGGGACAAGACTTTATATTCGATTCGATGATCAAAACCAACCCAAACCCAATGAAAACCCAATGAACGCTATTGTTAAGGCGTATCATGCTCATGATGTTGCTTATAAAAGCAGCAATCTGCAACACAGACATATCGCAGATGTGAAATTTATTCATGCGTTGAATTCTGTCACTGATAAATCCTTCAAAGAAAAGTTGGCTTCATGGTTGATAAAATCGGCGATGAAAAGTAAATTGATGTTGGGTGCTGGTATTTAATAACATCATGGAATCTATTTATTATTCCCCAAGAAGATACTGGAGGGGTAAAGCAACAATCAATAAACTCGCGGTCATCTACGATCCAAACAACTGTATCTGATATAGTCAACCCCTGCGAAGAATGTATCGTCGCTGTGTATCCTAGCTTCCATGGGGATATTTCAGCTCGCAATGCGTTTTCGACAACACTGATATCAACCAACACAATATCATTTAACACTATAATCTGCTTTTCTGCCCCTGACTCTGTCAGGCCTGGAATATCAGCTTCGATATTTTGTCTTCGTGTGTCCTTGGGTCTATAACACAATGCCACTGGAAGTGTTGCAAATGTTTCTTTGTGTGTGTTAAATAACTTCATCTGAAGTGTATGTCTGACTATCTTTCTACTTGCCACTATGAAATCGTTTGGTCTCCACGCTTCCCAAAAATCATTTAATGGGGATTCTGAAATTATTTCACGCACTTTTTCACATTGGATTCTATCCGGTTGTAATCTTGAACTCGCGTAATTCATTATGAAGTGATCTATGAACAGTACTAATTTCTTCATAATAATCTACAAAATTCTTTAGCCAATTATGTGGGGACAAACCGACAAATGGTCGGGGCTGACCATGATCGCCACACATTATCACTTTTTTATTCGCTAGCAATAACCACTCGAGAAACTTTTGTAATACATTTAACGACACTGTGCATATCTCATCCGAAATGATGATTTCAGGAATATATTTCTCGCCCATTCGATCAGGAGTCTATTCGTTACTTTTCCTTCGAAAGAAACTGTGATAGGCATTAATTCCTCGTTGTTTCATCTGTCTTGCAAGTCTGTGTGTTGGTGGTAGCACAGTCATGTTTGATTTCCCTCGAAATAATTCAATCGCACGAGTCGTCTTCCCTGACCCACCACAGCCGTTTAAATAACTGGTTTTATACCTACATATTGGATCGGATATCGAAGGTGAATTTGATAGTTCTGATATCATATTATTTTTCAAGTAATTGTTTTCAATTGTAGCATCTGCTGATTTGGAGTAATCACGCAGAATTTCCTTTTTCATTCTCCATGATTCCCAAATCTCGTCTGAATTAGTGAATTCAGTCACTGCTTCTTCATGTTTTATATCTATATAAAATGAATCGGTGGCGACTCTAACCGCAGTTTCAGGAAATCTATTTATCATCGAAAGTAAATTAATAGAATCATAAGCCAGCATAGACGACCTTAAGTACGTATACTGAGGATTTTCTCCTTCTGTGTAAGTAACAATTGTACCGAATTTGGTTGCATCGGACAAGAAAGCGTTTTTACGATCGACATATATACCCATATATGTTGCATCTGCGATTATAAAATCGTATTCAACATCATCTATAATTAATCACGAAGAATATCGTTTGTGGTCGTATTTTCCACTCTGTGTGAATTTACCAATTATTCTTCTACCAAGATCTTTTGCGTGTTTATTTCTAACTTCAAAGATTCCTTTGGACCATTTCACGATATATTCTTCGTCTAGATTAGGAAATTGTTTTTTGTTTTCGGTGATTATACTATCTAGACTATCGGGTTGTGGTAACCAGACTTCACTTTGTTTCCGATATGATACAATTGCTTCACTGACAATTAGCGATATAAGCATTTTATAATCAATCATATACCGTAATAACACTATTGGCATCAAGTGTTTTTCAGAGATGTGTCTACCAAACAAACATAGCAACACGGATGAAATCCCTTAGCAATTTCGAATGATACCACACGAGCGAATCTGGTTAAATCAAAATTGGGCAGTGGTCCATTAATCGCAACACGGGTCATCTCGTGTCTGGGATGTCCAAATCTTTTGAAGTACTCAGAACACTCTCCAGACTCAAGAAATCTCCACGGATAACACGCAATCATATCAACCGAAATAATGTTTTCAGGGTCGTATTTTGTATTCCATAATCCGCCATGGCCATATTACACGAAGCTTGATTCGATATCTGAGAGAAATTCTGCGCGTGTTAGTTTCCATAGATTTCTCTTTCTCGTGAAATGAGCTGCAACTGACGGAATTCTACAAAAGTTTGTCAGTAATTGTTCGTCGTAATCCGTTGAAAAACCACTAGCTAATTTTTTCATCTCGTCATGGAGGGCTTCAGTACGATATATTTCGCCGTTGGGTCTTACAAATTGATCAAATTTACCCTCTTTCAAAACTGTGAAATAACCACACTGACACAGGATCGTTTTTACTTAACTCGTGGCAGGCATTATAGTCGACAGTACCTATTGGAAGGTTTTTCGATATATAATTGGGGCTTTAAGCCATTCGAAATTCAAACCGTGAAGCCACCATGCTTCACACACCGTCACACGGTGTGAAGGTGTTTTTTGCATTCAACCCGGGGTGATTTTGTTGGGGGTATGGTGGTTTCAGTTTGAATGTAGAACAGCCCCTTGTGTATTGTCCTATTCGTATATCAAACCAAGACTTATTGGATTTCGCTAAACTGTTGTCGTGACAGATTAGGGAATCTGATAGGCTGTCGTCATTCATTGGATTTCGCTAAACTGTTGTCGTACAGATTAGGTCATCTGATATATCATCATGTATGTGTGCCGTATATACCTTCTCTAAAACAGAGGTCAAAAGCTATCATCATGTCTATTTGCCTTACATACCTTCTCTAAAACAGAGGTAAAGGCTATTGTATTGTCTATATGCCTACATACCTTCTCTAAAACAGAGGTAAAGGCTATGTATGTCCTATATATCAAATATGAAAACGGGTCAAAATTGACCCCTAATTTTTTAAAATTAGATATATAATATTTCATATAATGAATTTCGAAAATATGAATGACATTATAGAGATTTCAAATTTGAAAAATCAAGGAATACAATTATCAGATAAATTAGATTGTAATCAGATTCTCTCTGAATTTCATGTACTTGATTATAGCGCCCAGAATAATAAGCATGTCCTTCCAAGGCAGTATGGTTTGATCAAACGAATTCAGCACGCGGTTAATGACTCACTCGTATTCTGTAACGACATCAATAAATTTATCCCGCTGTTCTCTGCGGTTGAAAAGGTCAGAGGCGAATAGGGAAAACAATATGAAATCAAACGCTCAATAAACTCGAAAATCAAAACAATGAGAGAAATTATCAGACAAAATGAAAATCACTTCCCCGTTTCGGTTGCCTCAACACAGCGAAAAATCTCTCCATGGATTAATTGACACTCTAAACACAAACATGTACAATACCCATACCTGTTTGCAAGTATGAGTAATCCACAATTCTATAGGCCCAGTGATTAAATCACCGAGATAAATAATTCTATAGACAGGTATGCTTACTCACGCATAACAGAAACTCTATAATACCTTTCCATGTTGTGTATTTTTTTGTCACGGAGACTTCGTCTCTGAGATTTAAATAAAAAATTTCGGGTGGGTGGGAATTCACGAATTTTATTTTATTTGTCAATTGCTGAAATTTTTTTTTTATTGATTTTTGGATGTTTTTGTGGTGTTTTTATGCAATCCGTCGACATAATTTCATGAAAATTGAGGGTAAAAACCCCAGGAATTCATTTAGAGAAAATCCATTTTGATGAAATTTATATCCTTGTGTGGCAAATTTAATGGTGTTTTTCATCGTGATCGTCGAATCTTCGATGCTTTTTTCATTGATTTTTTTTATACTGTTTTTGGCTAATCCATCGTCAAGATTTCATCAAAATCGATTTTCTCTATAAATGAATTCCTGAGGTTTTTACCCTCGATTTTTATGAATAAAATGAAACGCGTAGCTATCTGTGGATTTGCGTTTACAATTAGAATATCCTATGAATTTTTACATAATGGTAGGTGAAGCCCTAACGACTAAATCAGCACGCGAACGACTGGCTGCAATTAAGAGATTTATTCCGGTTCGTGATTCTGTTAGAAACCAGTTAAAAGCACGACAAGAATTTCAAACTGCCTTCACAACAGGTACTGAACAGTTATTCAAACCAGTAACCACTGCTACTGAGAGAGTTGTATTGGGAGAGACTGCTGACGAAGAGGATAGAAAAAATGGTATTCTCCCGTTGTTAAAACAGATAGCTGGAGATAAGCAACAGGGTGATGTTAGTAAAACAAAGAGTGTTTCTTTAGTGGATAAATTTACTGAAGGAGCTAAAACATTAATAAAACAATTTCAATTATCAAAACAAAAGGATTATCACGTTTTTAGTGATTTTGCTGCTAAAAGCTATCATTCGAAAAAGGAGCTTTTAAAGGACAAATATAACAATAATATAATATCACACGATAAGTTTTTTGATGGGTTATATAAAATAAACAAAGAGATTGATCGTTTAGATAGAAAGGAGTTGGGGTATAAAGAATTTAAAAAAAGAATTAGTAATTATGATAAACAACAAATAGAGGAAAGAAAATAGAAATAGAAGAACGACAACAAAAAAGTAAACGTCCAACACCAACACGGAGACAAACACGAAGATAAAAAACAAAACAAGAAGAACTTCAATGGTATATACCACTTGAAGATGATTTAGATAGGGAACGTCAAACACCAACACGGAGACAAAAACAGCAAGAAGAACCTCAATGTGATACATCACTTGACCAACTCGAAGATGATGATTTAGAAAGAATTAACAGATCATTGGATGAATTATCTCGCGAGCAAGGTACAACTGGTACTACCGGTATGGGGTTTTCTAAGAGTGGAACTCGAAACTCCAAGCGGGGTTTTAGGTAGTGGTCTTGTTCGTTGTCCTAGTAATATTCTCGGGGATATATCACGATTAGAAATTCTCGTAGGAGGCAAACGAGCCGGAAATAACTCACCGGAAATAATTAATGAGGCCGCTGATATCTGCAGACGACTATTTGAGGCTGGTATCATGGATGTTAGTGTATACCGAGAGTTTATTGATGAGCTAGCAGACGGTTATCACAGTGACTGAAAATCCAAAGGATTTTTACGATTAGATAAATGTCATTTAAAAAAGATGATCATAGACTACAACCACAATAAACCAACCATGACTTACGTAGTAAACTCACGATTGCCAATTAATAGAGCGCACTATTGAGACGGTCTCGGCAATACCATTGCAGGGTTATTTGCAATAATGGCTCCAAAAATAGTACAATCCCAAAACAGTTATCGACGAGAGCTATTGATATTATTCGTGACAAGATATTAGCGCTATTTCCATCTACGGAAATTATGCCTGCAAGTATTAGTAAAATATTAAACAACGCGGTGGATAAAAAAGTAGCATCGCTGAACAATGATGGATATGATACGCAGGGAAATATTACTGCAAATATGATAGCGGGAAGTGGTTTGAAATCGCGAGCGAGATCGCGATTTAGATCAAGAAATATATAATAATATGTTCAAATCGTCTCCTGATACAGCGTTTGATATGGACGCCCAAGTTCCCAAGAATGATTCTGTACGCGATTATCAATTCTATTCTTATCATGCAGTAGAACCGGATCTTCGATCAAGAATCGAACTTCAAGTCCATGATACCAGCAAATACTTTCTACCTGCTGAAGCATTTATCGAAGTAGAACGAGAACTCGTAACAAATGTTGCAGCTGATACACCATATGCAGATGACCCAAATATCCGAGTTGGCTTTGTCAATAATGGTATCATGGCGCTATTCGAAAGTTTTAGATATATGATTGATGGAAGAGAAATTGAATCTACTGAGCGTGAGGTTGATGTTACCACAACAATAGTGGGGTTGGCAAGATATTCTGATGATTATACAAGATCATCAGGTCCATCTATGATGTTCTCTAAGGATAATACTAATCATTCTGAACACATTCAGTATATTAAATTAAATACACCGCAAGCTTCTGCAGTTAATCCACAACCAGTTGATGTTGAACACGAAGATAGACCAGTTGGTCCCTTTGATATTATAAAAAGTACTAATCCTAATTACAACCTAGGGTTTGCAACACGCGTAGCAATGTTGCAAGGACAGCGTCGACAATTTTCATTCGCGATTCCACTGCATCATATTTTCGGATTTTGCAGAAATGTTAGAAACGTTATCTATGGAGCAAAGCATACAGTAGTACTCGTGAGAATGGGTAGTGATAATGATGCAAACTGGCGTGATGCTGGTGTTGCTGCTAGTAAAGTCATTATATCAAAACTATCATTGTGGATGCCAGTAATGACTCCATCAATCACCATTGAAAGAAGATTACTATCATTTATGGATCATGGAGGAAAATTACTACTGCTAAGTTGGCTAACAACAACAACAGATACCATGGATTCTAATATTGATGGTACAGTTACATGGCACCTGGCATCAACACAAGATGTTACAGCTCCGCATCATATATTTATTGCGTTACAGGATAAGGCGCGATTAAACTCTCAGGAACGGAGTCATATGATATTTGATCAAATAGGTGTTAATGAAGTATCGTTGAGAATAAACGGCCAACAGGAACCATCCGAGGATATACTACTTGATTACGGAACCAAATAGTACGCGCGTATCATCGTTTGTTGACATTTATTGGATGCGATAATAACGTAGATAATGGTCTGCAAATATCACAATTTAATTTTAAAAATCAATATCCCATCTATTACTTCTCGCTGGAACATCTTGATTTAACCAGACAATCCGTAGTTGACAAACACTTCAGAGCTCATGTAGCTCGTCGGTCATCAATGGCAACGTCACAACAGTACCGCTATGATCAAGTCAGAGAATTTCAAACTAAACTCAAAACACTCACTGAGGAGTATCAAGTAAAAATAAAAAAATACCGACGAAGAATTACCGCAGTTGATATTACCGTGTACTCGGTATCATGTGTAATTACTGGGGCCGGTATTATACTCTCCTCGGTGACAATGGTTGCTCCGATAGCTGTTCCAATTTGTATATCAGCGGCGACAACAATCGCTGGAATAATTTCAATTATCAAAAAATATCATTATGTAGCCAGCGCAAACTGCAGGATTACGTAGTTAAGTTCCATGTTGTGTCAACTTCGTACTCGCAATTATCCTCGATGATATCGTCCTCCATCGGTGACACATTGATATCAGATAATGAGTTTTTAGCGATGGTACGTGTTTATGATTCCTCGATGTAAAAATTAGAAAAACAACACGAATATAATAACAATAGCAGCATCGCAAGAACTACTTCAACGAATAGTGGAGAATACCTCACCCGTGAAAACCAGCATGATCTCAATAACATCAACCAATCCTGAATTCATTGTGAATTTCCTTTCTGCAATTCCCGTTAAAGAGATAGCACTAGCAAAATTACGAGTATACCATAGTTGGCCTAATATTAGATCAGCACCTTTCGGTGGTCAACAACCAACTAATTCCCTGGTGTTTGCGAGTAAAAATAAACCCGATGGTACTCCAGACTGGAACGTTGTTTCCATACCATCTGGGTCTTACCGAATTGAACAAATCAATAACGAATTTCAGCGTAGAATAAAATCCATTACTGGAAAAGAATCAAAAATCGCTATTACAGCTCATGAACCAACACTATCATCCGCGATTGAAATAAACTCACTCGGGGATGTTGTAGATATCTATCAGGGTTCTACAAGAACCGTACTAGGATGGCCTGAAGAAACTCCACTACCTGAACCACAAAAATCTGATTATATTTCAACGAAGGAGGATTATCATGGCTATAAAAAAGCACAATCTTCCATTTTCCATATATTTGCTCCTCCTATAATACCCCATCGTCCTGAATTAACTTATGTGTTACCATTAGATACAATTTTTAATCGTTTAAGAGCAGTATCAGAAGTTCATAATACAGGATATTTTACTATAGACGAACCAGATATTACCGGACAGTTAACAAAAATAAATAGCGATTGTGAGCGAATTAGAAATAAACCTATAACGGAAATTAGTACAATTCCTCCCAACCGAAAGAATGTCATCAAGTACATGGAGATATGCAACAAAATTGTCGCCGACATGGAAGAATTTAATTTGCGAACTATTCAACTTATATTAGATAATTATCACCCCTAAACGAGAACACAATTTGGAAAGAAATATAATATACGCGTAGAGGATATTCCCACGTTTAAGTTTCCAAGATATAATGTACCCGAACTAAAGAAAAATACTCAATGATGCCATAGATGATGGTTTAAAAAGGATTCGCGACGCATAGAAAAAAATAACACAACAACAAACAACTATCCTCAAACATAATACTTATCCAGACGGTGGTGGTAGGCATTTTGCTCCTCAAAACGTCAATATATCCTCGGTGATTGCAGGTGATTTAGTATGTGATGTCATCGAAGGAAGTTACCAAATAAATCTCGAAAGATCAAATCAAGCCCATCAGGGATATATTGTATATTCATTTGCACCAACAGCTCCACCCGGATGTTTAATTATTGAGGATCCAACTAATCCGGTCTATATGCGATGTCATAATGAATCATTAACAAGAATTAATTTCAAACTCACTGACCTGTCCAATAATTTGATTGATTTACGAGATGAGGGTTTACAAATTAGTCTGTTTTTTGAAATCGTACATTGCTAGCAGTTTCAAGGATTTTCAATTCGTCTCCAAAACGCAATCAGTGCCGGGTCTGTACCGCGACAAACCGAAACCATTTCTTTTTTTTCATGGTCTGCTTGAATTGTTTTCCTTTTTGAAATCCTTTATGGTTCTATTTGAAATAGTTTCGGTTTGAAATCTTTTAAGACTTTGTCTGAAATAGTTTCGGTTTGTCTGAAATAGTTTCGGTCTGTCTACCCTCTCTGCTGCTTAATGTCTTATTAAAATGTTAAAAAAATTACTCGCAAAAGAGTCGATTTCATCAAGGGTGTAATTATATTTTATTCGATTAACATAAATTCTACCAAATTAACAAATATGGGAAACTGAAAGCGAATCAATACTAAGAAGCAAAACGAACTAAATCAGAAACGTTGTGTTCCGTGTATACGTGATTGCTTTTAAATACTCATCGAAAATTATACATATTGAAACTGAACTGACCTAAATATAATTTTTATATTTGACTTAGCTACTTCTTCTTCTTCTTCTTCTTCTTCTTCTTCTTCTTCTTCCATATATATATATATATATATATATATATATATATATATATATATATATATATATTAATTTCTTTGAGATAGTGATGTTTTAATTCATTTCAAAACGTGTAGTCCTGGTTGTAATCATTGTGTTCTATGTTTCAGAAACATTTTGATTCCATTCTTGACCCGGAGAGGCACGAAGAATTGATTAAAGCAGGTCCATATGTATCTTTCGTAACATGAATTAATTTACTGACGACACAAGCAGTTTAATTAACTCTGTTTGAATGGTAGCTACATGTTACGTTTACTAGTAACATAGGAAATCTATCGTAACAACAGTCAGATCTGGTAGGCGTTTATCAACAAGCGCTATGCAGGCACAAAATGCAATTTATATCAAACGAGTCAGGATAGTCAGTGCATACATACACGTCATTCTACGGAATAGGTGACAAACACATATTTGAACATTTTTAAATAGACACATTGTAATGATTGTCATTAAGGATTATGTTTTTAAAAATTAAAGCGATAATTGGTGTCTGTTATTATACTATTAATATATATCTTCTACAACATGCGATCGACGACTTTGATATTAATAACATATCACATTTTCAAAGTACTATCAACGACTTTTGTACTAATTGACTTATCACTTTTACAAAGTATGATCGAAGACTTTGATACTACTAACAAACTACTTTTAAAAGTGCAATGAACGACTTTTGTACTAATGACTTATCACTTTTACAAAGTACGATCGACGACTTTTGTACTAATTGACTTATCACTTTTACAAAGTACGATCGACGACTTTTGTACTAATTGACTTATCACTTTTACAACGTACGATCGACGACTTTGATACTAATAACAAATTAATTTTACAAAGTGCAATGAACGACATTCGTACTAATGACTTATCACTTTTACAAAATACGATCGACGACAAACAAATTACTTTTACAAAGTACGATTGACGAATTTTGTACTAATTGACTTGTTTTACAAAGTACGATGGACGACTTTTATACTAATGACTTATCAGTTTACAAAGTACGACGGACGACTTTTGTACTAATGACTTATCACTTTTACAAAGTACGATGGACGACTTTTGTACTAATTGACTCATCACTTTTACAAAGTACGATCGACGACTGTTATACTAATGACTTATCACTTTTACAAAGTACGATCGACGACTTTGATACAATAAGATGATACTCTGGGAAAACACTAATTTGCATCATTTTCGTTTATATTCGAATTTTATGACGAAAATGTGACTTGAGAAAATTCATCAGTTTTATTTTTTAGCAAGGTATTTGTATAAAAACAATTTATTTGAGACAGTTGATATAAAAACTACATTTTGAAACATAAAAGCATATACCTGCCCATCTATCTATCTATCTATCTATCTATCTCTCTCTCTCTCTCTCTCTCTCTCTCTCTCTCTCTCTCTCTCTCTCTCTACCTACCTACCCGTCTGTCTGTGTCTGTCTTTCTATCTATCTATCTATCTATCTATCTATCTATCTATCTATCTATCTATCTCTCTCTCTCTCTCTCTCTCTCTCTCTCTCTCTCTCTCTCTCTCTCTCTCTCTCTATATATATATATATATATATATATATATATATATATATATATATATATATATATATCTTCCTCCTTCTAGGAGATTTTGATTTTTCTTGTTGATCTATATTTTGTAGAAAACTTTAAAAATCTTTATCAACCCCTTAATACCGCCCTTATTATGATGAATTATATAGAGCATCCTACGATAGTCCTCATCATATGAGGGTTGATGTTCTGGTAACACTCGACTCGTGTTGGTTGTAATTTTATAAAGTACATCATCCCAGTGTTGCATATCTCTAATGTATTTTTTTATGTTCCGGGATCAACATTCTTTTTCTATCATCGTAACGCGTAGCACCAAAATTGATAAAATCATTTTAATCACTTTAATCGACTGTTTTTAAAACATCTTCAGTAAGTTTATTACGTAATTCTTCGACTATTTCTTCATCGGGTTTTTTCAGACCAGATTGAGATCCTGCCGGTTGAGGTAATTGACCAGGAAGGTTTTGTAAAAGTCTCGATGTTTCTTCCGTTCTCTCTGTGATTTTTTCATGTTCAGGAAGAACACCTTTTATTACTTTTTCTAATTCTCACTTTCCAAATATAGCCTCCCTTGTAGTTGCAGTAATAGGTTTGAATAATTGTTCAGAACCTGTTGCAAACTCAAATTGAGATTCTTGTCGCTGTTGTAATTATTGTCTGACAGAATCACGGACGGGTATAAATTTCTTAATCGCTGCTAGTCGCTCTCGAGCTAATCTAGATGCTAACTATTCTTCTACCATTACTGTTATATGATATGATTTAATTCGTAGCAGCAATTTTGGACGCGACATCTAAGTATGCGTCTGGTTTTTGAAGTTGTTTTGGAGGAGGCCTTAGTTTGACAAATAGACGCCTCTATAAAGTTGTCTGATTCGCCCTCTCTGCTATTGCAGATAGCGTTTATGTCGCCATGATGGCAAATGTGATGCAGTTTTAATGGCGAAATGTGCCTTGGAACCATGATTTGACTAACCTAAGGTGGCGTCGTAAGTATAGTTCCCTGTGCTAGGGGATAGTAGTATAGTTTCAATGGCGTGAACTGCTGACGATACGGAGAGGTTATGAAGAGAAACCATGCAGGGTTTGATACAACTTAGTCAAGCAAATATCCCTTGCTTGTAACAGTATATTTATCCCCTGACACGTTAATTGGCAGATTGACTTGTTATAAATATTTTATACCTGTTAATATATATATACACCATATTAAATTATTTATACCTATTGTTCTATCATTTTTGTGTACGTATCCGAGAACCTGTGTCTGTTTACTGTAAAATGACCCGTTATGATAGGATATTCTTCTGTATCTCTTTCTTAACATTTCTCGCGAGAGCAGGTGTAATTACATCAATTTAATATGTGCATTATTTTATTATCCAGCTGATTAACGATAGTTGACAGCATTTACGCTAGTTGTTTAACTCTACATCTGTCAGTTTGACTGTATAAGGTAGATATCGTCAATTCTCTAGCGGTGCCAATACAGATAACATTTTGTACGTAATTTGCAAATTTCACTCCCCTTCCCATAGTATACGTTTTATGTAGAATTTGTCCCGTTACACTAATATAAATGTGAAATACTTTGAAAATTTCAGATGCAAAAAAATATATATAAATACAACTCAAGACGGTGCACCCTTCGTTTACCGCAGGGGGTCGTGCTGCCCTTTCAAACCACCCCACCACGCCATGCCACTGGGTCAGAGGTTATGAGCCGAGTAAGCGATCAGTTTAAATTTTCTCCGGATCGCAACCGGGGGTAAAAACTAAATACACAATATACCAGCCAAACGAGACCGCTCCGGTGGCCTAGTGGTTAAACGTCCGCCTCGGAATCGGGAGGTCGTAGGTTCAATCATCGGCCGAGTCCTACGAATGACTTAAACAAATAGCACTAATAGCTGCCTCGCTTGGCGTTCAGCATTAAGAAGTTAGTATTAGGACTAGTCGGCCTGGTGTCAGGATAATGTGAATGGGTGGGACATCACGCTACATGTATGCAACATGATGCCCCAGTGCTAAACATCACTATAATGCTACGTTAAAAATCCAAATCACACACACACACACACACCAGTCAAACGTATCTGATCACTTAATAATAAATATTAGGCTTCTTTTTTTCAAACCACTAGTTTGATAGCTATTTTAGGATAGGTATTACAAACCCCCCCCCCCACCCCTCTCTCTCTCTCTCTCTCTCTCTCTCTCTCTCTCTCTCTCTCTCTCACACACACACACACACACACACACACACACACACACACAGATACACACACGCACACGCACACACACTTTCTCTCCGACTCATTGATACCAAAGACTTATAAAATTATACTAACAGCTCACTTGCTTGGCAATTAGAATTAAGAGGTTTGCGTTAGGACCAGTTAGCCTGGTATCAGGATAATGTCACTGGGAAGGACATACTCCCGCAGTGCTGAACATCATTATACTGCCACACTGCAAACATCGTAGCAATATGACTCCTATTGTTAAGTGCGCAAGGAACCGTTTTCTGAAGAAATATAATGTTGCACACACCTGCCTAATATAAAAATTCATGAAAAAAAATACATGGGTGAGGTCAAAAGGTCCATAGTTTTGGATATGTATTATAAAGTCAACCATAAGAATATCATTCACTTGAACTTAAAAGTCAGATGAAATTCAATGAATTAAAAAGTTGATCCCCCATCCCCAATTTTTACATGTATTTGTCATGTCCGAAGGCTATTTTCAGAACAGTGCGAACTCAAGCCCTTTCCTTGGGTGAAAAGTTTGTAAAATATTGTAAGCTTTATAGCTTGATGAATTCAAAATATTTGCCATCTAGGCAGTTTTTGAGATCTTCTACTTTGAACTTTGAACCCGACTATTGGTATTTCACTGGCTACTTACTGTGAAGTGACCACATGATACCTCACATCATTTTCAAGAACAACACATGCGGGAAAGACCAAATTTACAAATATAGAAATGTCTAAAACTTACAAATATATACATGTCTAAAACTTACAAATATATACATATCTAAAATTTACAAATATATACATTTCTAAAATTTACAAATATATACATATCTAAAATTTACAAATATATACATATCTAAAATTTACAAATATATACATATCTAAAATTTACAAATATATACATATCTAAAATTTACAAATATATACATATCTAAAATTTACAAATATATACATATCTAAAATTTACAAATATATACATATCTAAAATTTACAAATATATACATATCTAAAATTTACAAATATATACATATCTAAAACTATTACAAATATATACATATCTAAAATTTACAAATATATACATATCTAAAATTTACAAATACATGTATATACATATCTAAAACTATTACAAATATATACATATCTAAAATTTACAAATATATACATATCTAAAATTTATAAATATATACATATCTAAATCTTACAAATATATACATATCTAAAACTATTACAAATATATACATATCTAAAACTTACAAATATATACATATCTAAAACTTACAAATATATACATGTCTAAAACTATTACAAATATATACATGTCTAAAACTTACAAATATATACATATCTAAAACTATTACAAATATATACATATCTAAAATTTACAAATATATACATATCTAAAATTTACAAATATATACATATCTAAAACTTACAAATATATACATATCTAAAACTTACAAATATATACATATCTAAAACTATTACAAAATAATAGCGCAAAAGGTCACACCATGGCTTTATGTTAAGACATTTGCCAGGCGCCATTTTGCAAAACCTGTCCCCTGCTCTTTAAAATTACATTAAAAATCCAAGTATGTATAATACAATTGATCAAATCTGTATTGAACGTGCAAAACAATGCAAGGTGTGCGTTTTGCTCATAAACCCTTCAAGTTCTAAAAGAGATAACTAGACCAAAGACTATGAAAAACATATCCTCGACATAGTATGTTTGTCAAGCTATCCTCGACATAGTATGTTTGTCAAGCTATCCTCGACATAGTATGTTTGTCAAGCTATCCTCGACATAGTATGTTTGTCAAGCTATAACACATAAAACAGAGTAGTTTATTTAGCTATAGGTTAAGGTTACAACCTTCACCGAATTGTCTAAACGTGTACATGGTATACAGTAACTGACACAATGCTGTGTAATCCGATCTATGAGTTAGTCATAAAATCGATCGCAATTTATTTGTTAACCTTTCTCAGTGAATTCTGTACCTTACAATACCTTTAGAGTGCATACTGTAGGAATAAGAAAGGTACGCCTCTTCTTGGCAGTTAATCAGATTTGAGACCAGGAAGAAGAATCCCCAGATGGCCTACAACATATACAGATGTGTATCTTGTGATTATTTGAACCGATCTGACAATTAATGTCAAACGTCGTTAGGATCGTCAAGATATCGATTCGTAGTTACATGTATGTACATGATACAAAATCGATAGAGTAATTGGACTTGTATTCAGGACATGCGCTTATATAATGTTTTTGTAAGATCTACATGGCCAAAGAAACTTGAACTGGTGGTGTTTTCTTGGAATAAACCGTTGCTCATCAAAGTTGAATGACATTGAAGCTACAGCGTTAACACGTGTAAACAGCTATGTGTATAGAACAGTCTGTACACGTGTATAAAATTGGTTACTGTGTAAATAAAAAACTGCAGGTACCACCATTCCAGTTCTATATATTGTTTATTATTGTTTATATCTTGCTGAATGCCCTAATGCTGCATTTTATCACAATTTCACCATTCCTCCAATCTAACTAAAGTTTGGAAGGAAGGAAATGATTTGCTTCATATAAAAAATATATGACATGAACTGATTTTGAAATAAGCTAGATGTTAGGTTTAACTGATGTTCATATATTCATTTTAGAATTAAGAGGTGCACCTTGATTCAGACAATGAAATTGCTCGAAGTTCCTTTCTTTTGCTCCCAAAGTATTGATATGATACATTCGATAAATTCTATTGAGTAATCTGGCAACAAGAACGCGATGCACAAATTGATTCGAGAGCGATTGAAGAGAGAGAGGCACACCCGCTTTTTTCAAACAGATCTGTGAAAAAAGCACGCATTATATAATACAAAATAAGACTCGGGTTACTATTGGTCATCATATGGGCTGCTTTCAAAATCTGAAAGATGAACTTTGACTGAAGACAATCAGAAATAGCGTTACGTTGACTTTTTATGTTTACATTGGTGAAGTCATCAATGGGACAATGCTTGTGTTCCAGCTCTCGTCTGAAATCAGTTGACTAATGAATATCGCCGATCGACATCTGACTAATTGGTACATACGTGTTAAGTTGCGGGGTTTCTCTGTTTAAAGAAGACATTATATGGCTGATTGAACGTCGATATTAACTGGTTTGAATGATACATCGCTATGTATGACCAATATCATTCAAAATTCCGTATTATTCAGATGATTTCATATATGGGACGTTTTGCAAATAACGGAAGAATTGGAACTTTATGAAAACTGTTTAGTTTGACTTTTCTGTTAATTCTTTTCTTTAGTAAGGATAATGTTTACATTCTATTTGACACAGCAACGAAAAATCTGAAGATTCAAAGAATAAGTTGCACATCGCGTTACACAACATCACAATAATTTTGTTTTACTGATAATGACAAGACTAATTTATTTTAACGTTATTATTTTTCTTTGTACAAATGTGTTCATTAACATATCCTTTCATAAGTATAGTTATAGTTCAGAGAAAAATTATTGTAAGTTGTAAGCCACTACATACTTTTACGCACTACATATCCCACAAAAGCATCCTGTGCGTATGTTGACGCAGTATGCTCTGTTACATTATCCATTTATCATTATAGACCATAATTGCAATGATGCTACTTACATTATCAGATATAATCAACAAAGACACGTCGTACAAACCTAATCTTTTCATATTTATAAAGACATGTCTTACAAACCTAATCTTGTCATTTTTATAAAGACATGTTTTACAAACATAATCTTGTCATTATTACAAAGAAATGTCCTACAAGCCTAATCTTGTCATTATTACAAAGACATGTTTTACAAAAATAATCTTGTCATTATTACAAAAAAATGTCTTACAAGCCTAATCTTGTCATTATTACAAAGATATGTTTTACAAACCTAATCTTGTCATTATTACAAAGACATGTCAAACAAACCTAATCTTGTCATTATTACAAAGGGATGTTTTACAAACCTAATCTTGTCATTATTACAAAGACAGGTCTTACAAACTTAATCTCGTCATTATTACAAAGTGTACATGTAAGCTCGTGAAGGTTACACTTCACTGTCATGACAACACACTGCTGATTACGATATGGTTAACGAATGTATCTCGAAGAGTTATGAGTTTGTACCTGTGACATATCAACATCTTGTCATTATTACAAAGAAATGTCCTACAAGCCTAATCTTGTCATTATTACAAAGACATGTTTTACAAAAATAATCTTGTCATTATTACAAAAAAATGTCTTACAAGCCTAATCTTGTCATTATTACAAAGATATGTTTTACAAACCTAATAACTGTAACAAGTAAACTGAACAGATCCATGTCGAATTTGAAAGTTTGTTTTTAATCAAGTAGGTTGGTGAAGACTACGATAACTTCAGACAACTCATATCGGCTGAAGAATGCAATAATTTTGTCCAAGTCATTTAATACGTATCTTGATAATTAAAATGTGGAAGCTTTAGAAAGACAGTGAAGACTCATCTGCACCCTATTCCTGCAATGAACGAGCCATTTAGCAAGATAATGGTTGACTTGACTATGTAGGCCACTTACCAAAGACCAAATCAAAAATGAAATTAAGGTGTGGTAGAGATACAATGGATAGGAGTTTTCCGCCTGGTGATAAGAGTTCTGTCTCTCTTGTACATAACCTCAATGTCCACTTCAAGCTAAATAGTATGGCCCTTATAAAGTTAGCAAGAAATAGGTGGCTAATATCAAATTATAAAACTCATTGGATGTTAATGTTACAGGTGTAGGTTGAGACAGATTGCCTTTTTAATCAAGCAGTTAAATTAGTTGCACCCGATCCACATAGTAACATCGTATCTAGTTGCCGATCTAAAAATTAGTGAAAGTTTTGGTAAACACATTTTTACTTTTTTAAAATTTTTTCTCACAGTAAGAATCATTCAGTTGAACCAATGTGAAGTCTAGACTACGTGACGTGACGCACGTGTTAATTCGTAAACAAACTTATATTTTTCCCAGAAGGATGAACTCTTATCCCCAAGACGGGGTTTAGTCTTATAACTAATGTTATGATGAACGTTGGCTGAACACTTGAAAAGTCATGTTGTTTTATGTTGTGCCCAGTTTGAGGCTGAAATTGTATTTTCTTCAAATTATTGAATTTCAAGTGATTGTTTTCGCTGGAAATGCTAAATTGCTCTGATACTTTTTTGATACAGACATTATCCAGAATTTATACGGAATTAAAAAAAACTCGAATAATTTTTTATGTCATTCAACAAGTGACTGTTGGGATATCAGTACAACGCTGACATATGCATACGTCGTCGCCTTCCATCTTAAATTTCATCGCGATTTGAACTGTGATCCACTTAGACCGTTTCAGTTATATTACTAACTGATTGAAAACTTGAATTAATTTGCAGTAATTCGTAAAATTGATAACACTGATAGTATAATTACCAAATTTTCAAAATATGAGATCGTTATTGTCGTTGTTATTTGGTTATTTAACGCAATTTCGCAGTGCACGATAGGTTGTTTATGGCGGCCTGTACAGTTCATGAAGGGAGAACACTGGAAAACCCGGTTAAGCAGTACCTATCTTTGGGATGCTGCTGGCAGTTTTCTCACATACTTATATTGGCCTGAGTACGAGACTCAAATCGATCCAAACAGAGGTTATAGCAGTTAACGGTAAAGGCGAGTGCTTTAGACCACTAGGCCAGCCGAGGCTCCATATTAGAGTATATAAAAACGGCTATCGTACAAGAGCTAAACAAATAAGATCGCTGTTAAACGAGTAGCAGTCTGGTTTATTATTTTTTCGTAGATGCCTTGCTTCTGAACCTCCAAGATGTTTTATCTGACTGGTTCGTAAACACTGAAGGTGTGTGTGTGTGTGTGTGTGTGTGTGTGTGTGTGTCTCTCTCTCTCTCGTTTGATCATTAGAATGAGTGTAACCAAATACTGCCAATCATACTCTGTGAAACAGACCATATGGGCTCATTGCCAATCGTTGTATGTTAGTATATGAAACAGACCATATCGGCTCATTGCCACTCGTTCATTGTTAGTATATGAAACAGACCATATCGACTCAATACTGTGCAAACGAATCCCTATTTCAAAATAATGAATACATAATGTGATAGCTTGATACACTTGTTCGTCTTACCATATCATACCTGGAACCTCCCTTTTTATGTGCATGCTTTTGTTGATCGGTTGGCGCTGTGACATATGTTATATTTTGGTACCCCATTTTTGGCTATTTCACTTATGTGAGTTAGTAAACATGTCACGTTACAATAACCTAATCATGCGGAATTCGCATTATATTACTTGTAGCTAAAAATAGAAATACATTATATAGTAAATATATTTATCGCTTTTCAAAAGAGTATTGCTATTTAAAATATGTCATTATCGACTCGTTGATAACATTTGATTATCAGACGGTTAATGTTTGTAATTGGCAAGCAGACAATATTATTCGGATGATTTTGGTGTAGTTTTACATTTTAGCAAGGATACAGAAATTGCCACCACCAGCTCGCGACTCAAAAGTCAGGTATGATTCTTTAATATATACCAGTGTTCTTTAACTCAAATAGTTCACTTTTTATAAAGGAATCATCCTGATATCAGAGTACTTATTCCATATTTTAGAATATAAAGTTTTTGCATACACATATGTTATGTGATTGACAGTGAAGCGTTCGTTACTACTGCATATCGTTTGTATCGATTAATAACTTACACCTTACCTCACCTGCTCTTTCCATAGTGTTCCAAGTTCATGAATAGTCCATATTTATTGAAAGAAAGGAAGATAATTTCTTTTTGAATTTCATTTTGTAGGAAATATATTTGCTTCTGATTTTACCTAAACAATTTTGTTTTAATTTCTTTCTGTTACATATTGTAAGATCTAGGGTCGCATCGGGATAGTATAGCCACAATATATTTCGTAGAGATTGTGTGAGAATATGTCAAACAATATCATCCCGGAGTCAATGGCGAAATATTCGCAGATTGTAGCATACATTGTATTATCAGAAAATTATCAGTATACACCATTCTAAGCTTATTGTACAAAAACATTAAATTATTTCTAACCTTACAGAAATCTTAAATCGCAGTAAACAGGGTATTTTAAGAGGGTCAGATGATATGATATGCTGTTTCAAACACGGATATGGAACTTTAATTGTAATTATTGACTTGGTTTTTATCTTAGAATCGCAATGATCCAGATTTGATTAATGTTATAAGAAGAAACGTGACATCATTTGATATTGTTCAGGAGAAAAAGGAGTCGTATAGCTCTATACGTATACCTTCGTTGACGAAGTCATACAGTGCGAATTAATCGGGTGCATAGGCAAATTATAAAAGTGGAGGTGTAATTAGCACATCTAGTAGCAATGTTTTGCATTAGTACATATTTCTTATTCCATAAATGTGAGCAAACTTTGGGTTTTATTTTACAAAACCTACACATTTTGTTTTCTCCCCAGCTTTTGCTGCTCGTGGAATTGTGAACAATCTGCATTTTCTTGTTTCCATGCATCATTTCACCGCATCCACGGCTACATAAGTACAATTCTTAATAACAGCAACCGACATACTAGAATCTCTGATCAACCCGATTTCGATTTTATTTTGCCAAGCTTTTCCAGACAGCCCCTTACAGTTTCATGGCAACATATGAAATATAAGTTCCGTTGATCTTCAAAAATTCCTAGCTCGTCCAGGTCGACGTCAACAACACGGTTGGAAAATCAGTCAAATACGTCTTGGTACTAAATCTGGTCCAATCCACATCAGGACTACGTCGTTTGGATGTTTATGATCCATTAAAGTAAATAGACATTTCGTCTACTATTGAACGTAATTTCTAAGTGCTAATATAAAATAAATAAGCTTTTTAGAGTTTTGGCGCTTTAATTTCAAGACGTCTACATGTATGGCTTCTCATCCTAGTTTTCAGCGGCAGTATTGAATAAAACATAGGTATACGACCTTTCGTCTATATAAATAAGCAACAGCTTCAGCTAGCGGTGTAAGCCCGTATGGTCATTACATACGCGACCCAGCGAGCCTCTGGTCCGGTTGGTTGATGAGCCCAGTTTTACGCGAGCTGGGAATCATCGACTTAGGTCTATTCCTCATACTGAGACCTCAGAGATATTTTGACCGACTTTATCATCTACAGTAAATCGATACGTCAAAGGACGCGTCAGTTTGCAAGGTACAACCGAAGATAATCTCTGCTTGGGAGTCTTTGACCCCCAAGCTTGTATAATAGAAGACATTTTCTTCTTATACGTTCTCCGACCGCATTGTCAGAATTATCCTGGATGTATTTTTGACGATTCCTAACGCAGCCGCTTTTGCAATCTTGGAGCCACAACCGCTAACAAGATGGAATATTCTACCGGTCTTTTGCATTAGTGCCACCTCTGATTTTCTTTCAATGGACTAACATGCGGTCTACCGGCACAGGCACGTCCAGATCCCATGTGGTATCATGTATACCGTGAGATTTTTCACATTGTTTTGACCTATTATCTGGTTTCATCTAATACCTTTTGCGAGACAACCGTAATCCGCATCTTGTCACCAAATTTGCAATTGCTGACTCAGCATTACGATTTTGAGCAGTTTCATGGATGAATTTACTAAGCGGTGCTAGCGTTGTCGCAATAGATGAAAATGTAACTGGATTTTAGTGGTGCTTGATTCGATCTCGAATAAATTGAACTGCTTTTAGTGCAACCAATGACTCGCAGTGCAACTTTTTTTATCAGTCTGAGCGGAGCGCAGTGGGTGCTAACTAAATGCATGCAACATCTGAATGGCGAGTACCTAACCACGTACTTGATGTACCGGCATACTATTTGCGGCATACATTCTATACACTCATAATTGGGCTGGGCTGGACCGAGCAACACGAACAAATCGATACTCCACCGCAAGCTTCTCACTCTGGATTGTTGATCGGCTGGTCTTATTCCAAAAAAACAATGGATTCGTTTGCAAGTGACACATCAGGATGTTCACAACGGCATTGATTTAAGACACATTTCATATACGTTGCATATTTTTTGTTATTGATTATTTAGAATCCTTGCGTGTTTATTTACAAGACCTTCAAATATCAAACTACCATAAACGAAGAGCTAGCACTGAATTATTGCGTTCCTACCCTATTAGATCAGCCGTTCGCATATATACAATATTTAACGCAGTGGGACGCAAACAATGCCAAAGGTTTATGCTTTGGAAACATATCAACTCTGCAGTAGATAATGCCATCCCGAATACTGTCAATCACATAGATTGTATACCATGCTGATAATTTCGTGATTATAATCGTGATGGAGGGTCAATACCCAGAGAACTATTGTTTGTAGTCTCATGACTATGTTCTTAAGAAAACAAACTTACAAAACTCAATGAAATAATAGCCAGAACTAAAAGCATTCTGCGAGTTGTCCCGGGTATTTGCAAACAGTTTTTACTTTTCAAACCCTGTGAGAGAAAACTATTTTGTTTCACCAACCGCATATTTCAGAGCGTTCCGAATGTAGTTCATAGGGTCCATACCGCAACTGCATTTGGAACCATGGAAGCTTCAGCCACAAACATCACTGTAATGCCACAAACATCACTGTAATGCCACAAACATCACTGTAATGCCACAAACATCACTGTAATGGCCTCGAGAAATGGAAATACCGCTGATGACTTAAGAGCCTCTTCCCCGACATTGATGTCTCGCTGTTTAGAACTATTGCACAATGTCGATGTCAACCTAAGTTGTGGATTTCCTACTAGCTTGTTGTAGATATATGTTTTTGTCGTGGATGATATCTTTGCGAGATGATCTCTTTTCAATGTCATAAGTCTACACAGAAGTGACAGTTTATATTATAAACAGTTTACTCATAGAGTTAAAACGCGTGCCTTTTCTGGTCTACGAGAAAATAAAAACCGAAGGTACATTAACAAGAAAAACGGTTGCATGGACAATCCAAAGGCACCGTTGGCTTTAACGAAAGCAAATCACTCGAGGGCGAATTTGGGAAGAATGATATATATGAGAGTCCATGCTTTAGGTAGACGCTCTGGAACTGCCACTGTTGGCGTCGCATGCCAAGTTAACGTAAATCATGGAGTTCATCCTTACGATGGCTGGTGTATGAACTTCTTTTAGAGAATCTTTTTAATGTTGTCAGGCCAACCAAGATCTGCTCCAAGCGAAGAATATTCGATATAAATCGCGTACTATGCCGATTTAATCGCCATGAAAGAGCTGAATGTAGGCGCGTGTTCACGCACAAAACGTTTACGAATCTTTGCTGGAAAGAGTAGTAAAATTCCAGGTTACGACGACTTATGACGGAAATATGAGAACGTTATTTGCGCCAATGCCTCTAAAAGGAGGGCATATTAGTGGTACACTTTAAAGAATCTCCAAAGTAAATCTGGCGTGCCAAATCGCTACATTTGTAGTGGTGGTGGAAACTATAACATGCACCAAGGAGCTAGTTCTTCTGGAACACTCGTATTTGTCTTTTCATCGTCTTAGGTGTCGAGTGCTAGCTTGTGTATTTCAGTGTCGGCTTTAGTTTCATCTAGGCCTTGCTGGATTTGCTTTGGTTAGAATTTCATTGCCGCCGCTGTTTATTTCCCGGCTTTCTCGATTTCTATGAAGCGTTTGGCTATCTTGATCATCAGACAAGGTTGTACTTCTGTTCCAATCATCCTTGCCCCTTGAGGTGGGATTTCGCATGCGGGATGGATTTGGGGGCAAATATGTTATCTCTGAGAAGTCCAGGTATTCGAGCTCAGCTTTTCTGCATCGGTCAGCAACCGCAGTTGAAATATCTCTTTCGGTTTCGTCATTACATGTTTATCGAGGTCATTATATTGTTTCACACGTTTGTATTTAAAGCCGCACGATTCGTGTGCGGTCCACTACTCACGTCAATCGTGATGAAACCGTTTGGGTCTAAAGTGTCCGAAAACATTTGGCCGTGACATCATTGTCGTGTTAATGAAGCTAATGAGGGTACAGTAGAGTAAATATCATGATGGAAATTATGTTTGCTTTCCTCCAGAGCACAGATACATTTACTACCTTCCTGGAACAGATCTGGATATACGGCTGGACTCCAGTAGCCATCCTAAACAAGAAGAAGAACATGTAAACCGCGATGATGCCAGATGCTACCTACATGACCTCGCCCATTAAATTGTAAACGATATGCGTGCGTTTAAAAGTCTCTTGTGGATATCATTCATGTTCTGAATGCAACCTACACTCTACGATAGAATCTCCAAATGATTTTTCAAAGATTACATGAAGACCCCAACTGCACTTGGCGGATCTTACAATCTCCTCATGCTTGATAGCACGCCACTTGGAGGTAGAGAACATTTATATAATAAATATTGCCTAGAACAATCTAGCTTGATAATTTGAGTAATTTGAATTTGGTGAAATGAGGCATTTGCGGGATTAAGCGCCATGATAAAGTCCTTGGCAAGTGAAATTCAGAGGCGTCCGCTTGCTGTAATGTTGATATAATTCCCTCACGCATGTTTAAGAGAAGGTTCGCGATGTCTCTCTCTGGTTGGTATTCTATTAGGATATAATTATTTGGTAGTCTTGTAAATCACGAGATCACAACTGTAACATAAACTCGTCGAACTTGTACAGCAGCCTCAAAGACAATTGTATATGAGATGCGGCGGTTTCCCTCATCAGTAACCAGATGTTTAATCTTTCCTCAAATGTAATATTGGTATGTCACTGTGCTGCAGTTGCACAAAGTTCTGACACGGTCGAACGCGGCTCCTTTGGAGGCAATAGTACTTGTGTAAGTATTCCTGTCTTTGTTCGACTTCTTACTTTCCTTTCTCCATGGTCTCGCGTGGATCGTTTGATCATTCACAAGTTGCATCACAATCAGCTTTGGGTTGTCTACCTCACTTAAAGATTTGGTTCATCTGGAAAGTCCTTATAATGTAAGTAAATATGCCTCACTTATACCGCTTGATATCCTTATTCCACGGACTTGTGCTAATTTCTTGAGTTGACGTTTGGTAGGCATGACCTTTCAAAAGAAGAAACATTAACTAATTCTTTTGAGTGTGTTGGCGAGTCTTCATTGCCCCTGGCGGTAATACTTATTAACTGTATAACACGATCGGCAAAGTTGAGTACGTGACCCTGATAGCAAATTTAAGACATGGCCGGGCACCAGGGCCAACACGTCACGCCAGTAAGTTAGATTTACAGTATTTGTAATGAAACGTTCTCCTGTAATTTCACGTCTTTTTCAAGGAATATCTTTTTTCCATCTATTGCGTCCCAATGCCAACGAATTTCTTATATATACACGAGGATCGTTTTCTTTAATATAAAATACTGTTCATCTCGATTCATATCTTTTTGGCAAATCAGAGCGGTGCTTTTTCAGATTATATTGCACAGAATAGTGACCATTTTTAGTCCTATCAGTCGTGAAATACGTTGGACTCATTGATGGTCATGTTAAACGAAGAGTGGCGTCTTGTGAGCTTGGTATTTTTACACGCGGAGACCTGATCAAATTGGTATTAATTAACTCCTCGTTTACAAATAATATTTGCCTCAAGTGGGTATTTGGAGAAATCACTATATACTTGCTTTTATGATAATGCATTACTCCAACTCGCATTTCTCCAACCTTTGTACTTTTTCGTACAAGAATTTAAAGCGGGATGTGTTTGATCTTAAAATTTTTTACAATCATGGCTCCGTCCTCGAGCAGAAACTATACAAGTCCTATGTTTCTGTACTGCAAAATATATCGTCATTTCGCATGGCGCAGAATCATTTCTGAATATCCTTTCTCACTCCAAATGAATGTTTGTTGTACAAACACGCAAAGTTGTAGGCCGAAGGCATCTCTCTAATTTACTGTGATTGCAAAGATCTTACCTTCCTTTGCTGTCTTTTACGTCCTATCTTGTTTTAGCTGTCTTCCTTCTATATTCCACTGATTTTGCTATGTGTTTCCCTGTATTCTAGGTCCGCAACGGTTGACCTCGCTCTCATCTGTGACTCATTTAACGTATGAGACTTATGTTTTACTTTGGAATATCATTTAATGGCTCCTATGGCGCTTTGTTATGGTTTTCGCCAAGTTTTGGTCGAGCCTGTTCTAATGTTGTTCCTAATCAGGTTAGCTTTTCATAGTGCTCAGTATACGTATTTGAAACAAATATATATATATATATATATATATATATATATATATATATATATATATATATATATATATATAACATATTTCGACCACATTATCGAATCAATATGACGCATTCATAGCAATTTAAACTTTCTTGGGACGGTACAAACGCACCGTTAGTCTCATACATTGGATCCTGCATTATCTTTAATAATACTTTATTTGCGAAACTTCGATTGATAATGGCATATACTATTATACCGCAACTCTCTACTAGTGTTGTCAGCCTTTATCAGTTTGCGATTGATAATGGCGTATACTATTATACCGCAACTCTATTCTAGTGTTGTCAGCCTCTATCAGTTTGCGATTGATAATGGCGTATACTATTATACCGCAACTCTGTAATAATGTTGTCAGCCTATATTAGTTTGCGATTGATAATGGCGTCTACTATTATACCGCAACTCTGTAATAGTGTTGTCAGACTATATCAGTTTGCGATTGATAAAGGCGTATACTATTATACCGCAACTCTATTCTAGTGTTGTCAGCCTCTATCAGTTTGCGATTGATAATGGCGTTTACTATTATACCGCAACTCTATTCTAGTGTTGTCAGCCTATATCAGTTTTGCGATTGATAATGGCGTTTACTATTATACCGCAACTCTGTAATAGTGTTGTCAACCTATCTCAGTTTGCGATTGATAATGGCGTATACTATTATACCGCAACTCTGTAATAGTGTTGTCAGCCTATATCAGTTTGCGATTGATAATGGCGTATACTATTATACCGCAACTCTATTCTAATGTTGTCAGCCTCTATCAGTTTGCAATTGATAATGGCGCATACTATTATACCGCAACTCTGTAATAGTGTTGTCAGCCTATATCAGTTTGCGATTGATAATGGCGTATACTATTATACCGCAACTCTGTAATAGTGTTGTCAGCCTATCTCAGTTTGTATCTGTCTGCTAGCTCACAGTAGCCTGATTCGTCCGCGGTTTATATTCAAGCAAAGTGCTCTCCACAAGGTCGTGACGGCTCACCGTCCACTTTTGCCTTTTTCGTTAAGACCCGTTTAAGTAAGCGGCTGTAAAAAAAAAATAAAAAAATCGAGATGTACAATCAGTTTGTAGCGGGTTGAATCTTGTCATGATTAGATTAATTCTCTGTCTTGGATGATCTCTGGATAATGCACATTATTCCATTTATTTGGTATCAATGGTCTGTCATGTTCTTCTTTGCTGGTTTTCGTATACTTTTTATTTTCCGTGTATATGGCGTGAAGGACTTTGAATATGCTTTCATATAAGCTAATTCAAGATTCATCCAAGTTCAAACCTAACACATTAGCTCCGCAGTACTCGCAATCTGCCTACCCCCCCCCCCGATAAAGTCTTTTATCAATAATTAATTCATTTTCCTTTTCATTTATCATGTTTCAGATGAGTGTGACCAATGAATTATTCGTATGTTTTGTATTCTCATTATACATGACATGACTGACTATGAACTATGATCATATACACTGATACAAGAATTCCTTCAAAGACCATGGCTAAGAAATGTTATCTTCATACCTATTATTAAACATTAACTAAACAGTGCACGCAGAAACACCAGAAAACATATTGGCGGTATACTTTCTAAATTAATTCAGTTTTTCTTTCGTTTGTAATGTTGCCGAAGATAGCATTTTGATTATGTATGGCATGACTGACTATGGAAAAAGTATCTTACAAGCTGATTCAAGAAGTCATTCAAATACCTTGCCAAGGCGATGTTCTCTACCAATCTACTATTAAATATAGCTTAAATTACGCACGCGTAAAACACCACAACAAAACCTATAGCCTGTATATTCTCTAACTGAATTCAGTTTTTCTTTCGTTTGTTATGTTTCATAAGATTATGACTCAGTAAGTCACTCAGTAGAACTGTTTCTGAGGCTGTTGATTATTCACAGCGTTATTATTTAAACGAAAAAATTATGCATTTATTCTTATGTATGATGACACTTCCTTTAATATAGGTTAAAGCCACAATAGGTCATGCCCGTTGCAACGACAGGTGGAACTAATGTGTAAATGTGAACTCAGGATGGAGACCATAAAGAGTTAACTAACACACTTTTGTTTATGAATGAGTATAGAAGTCTGAAAAAAATCTGTTATCAAATAAAATGGAAGAAATGGACTCCACACGCAATACACCTACATGAGGACAGGGAAAATTGACCTCACAAGTATATTTCGTGTCTTGAAAATGATCACACACTAACCACTTTACTTCGGGTAGGGATGGGGTATATCCCTAATAGCAAGGTATCAGGTTATATTGTCCACTGTAACTTCAAACATGGATGTTCAGCTTTGTGCATTAAAAATCCCTCCAGTTGTTGTTTAACCTCTCTCCGTCTCTGTCTCTGTCTCTCTCTCTCTCACACACACACACACACTCAAATTACCTAAGCATATTGAGGTCTCTATAACTAAATGTACACCGGTCTTCATGTATTCTATATAACGACCTTTTGTAAGACATGTAAACATAGGCAGATTTATATTAATCATGAGTTTGCAGGACAGGTACATTTCTTATAAGTCTTCTGTAAGCGAGGGCTTCGATATGTACATAGAATTAATTGTTGCCAGTTACACATATTAATGTACCGCAATGTAACAAACACATACACTCATAACCTCCTGTCGTATACCCCATAACAAACTACCCACCAGACATATATGTAGTGTTACAATAAAGCATATTATCCAGACGGTATAACTGCTCCGGTGGCCTAGTGGTTAGAGCGTCAGCCGCAGAAGCTGGAAGTCGTGGGTTCGATGCCAGGCCATGTCATATCAAAGACTTACAAAAATGGTACTAACAGCTGCCTCGCTTGACGCTCAGCATTAAGAGGTTAGTATTTGGACTGGTTGGCCTGGTGTCAGGATAATGTGACTGGGTGGGACATCATGCTATATGTCTGCGGCATGATGCCCCAGTGCTAGACATCACTATAAACTGCCTCACTGCAGACATCGTAGCGATATGACTGAAAAATTGTTAAAGCTACGTTAAAAATCCTAATCAAACAAACAAGCAAACAAAATCCAGACGGTATACTATCTGCCAAAACAACGCCTAATATTGCATCAACATTTGTGTTCTATATTACCATCAATATTTTTGGCTGTAAACCGTATTACTACCTGGCGTCTTAAAACAGTGTATAATACTCTAGATCAGCGGTTCTCAACCTGTGGGTCGCGACCCCGTCAGGGGTCGAACAACGATTTGCCAGGGGTCGCTTACGACAATCGGAAATATACATTTTTACAGTTATGAACGAAAATAATTTTACGGTTGGGTCCCCACAACATTTGGAATTGCATTAAAAGGTTCTCGGCACTAGAAAGGTTGAGAACCGCTGCTCTAGATCTCATTTACATATTTCTAAGAAAAGCCTGGCTTGGTGCCAAGACGCATTTGTGGAAAATTATTGGCTACCCAACTTTAAAGCGATGAGTATGCTAGGTTATTCCACGTGTAAGGCGATAGGTGAGTATTTCTGTATTTTTCTGGTTTAGCGAGAAAGAACAAAATGATTCTAATACTATATTGCTAGTTAACTTCAAGTACGGATTTTGCAAACATGTGCTTGTTACAAGTGCCTTATATTTGTATTCTTAATTCTTAATATTTGCTTCCATGAACGCAATTAAAAATCGATATAGATTTGACAAGAAACTTGTGTCGGAAAAGTGAATGTTTTAATTCCTCTTTAATTTAATCAATCTGCTGAGCACTAGTTAATTAATTAACTAATTAAGAGTTGTTTTCTTGATGGAAATGAAAACAGACACAGACATACATTACTCTGGTCCTATCGTGCGATTTAATATTAGATTATCTTTATAATAAATTCAAATGCAATCCATTAAGACACATTTATCACTTTGAACTTAGGCGCAGTGTTGTGCAAAGTCGATTTTTCCATTCGACATATTCTGCAAACCATTTCTAGAGTTTGTGTTGTTTTGACAATACTTTCAATATCGATATACTTGATCTATATTGTTCTTTTCATCTTAAATCACTCCGGTGGTCTAGTGGTTAGAGCGTCCGCCGCAAAAGCGGACAGTCGTGTGTTGGATCCCCGGTCAAGTCATATCAAAGACTTACATACATAGTACTAACAGCTGCCTCGCTTGGCCCTCAGTATTAAGAGGTTAGTGTTAGGACTGGTCGGCCTGGTGTCAGGATAATGTGACTAGGTGGTAAACATCATGCTACATGTCTGCGGCATGATGCCCCAGTGCTAGACATCACTACACCGATTCTGCCAACAACCCACCTAAAATATATTTATATATATATATATATATATATATATATATATATATATATATATATATATATATATATATCCCATTTGCTTACTGAAACGCAACTAATGGTTAAAAAATGCCTTTTACTGTACAAAACATTGAACACACTCTGAATGGTAAACGATCAACCATTCTTAATTCAATATCGTCATGTATGAGTCGTCTCATGTAACCAGTATTGTATAAATTACGGTCTGAAACACTATTTAGAATCTTGGTGCTGTTGCTAGTCTTTAAACCGTAATTATCTTTTCAATAATTAATTAGGAGTGTGTAGCTGTTTAGATCTTGCCTTTGTTTTATGCCACCTCGATGTTTTTCCCAATTCAAAAGATACTTTATTGTCAGGATTAATGTGGATACATTGGATGAGCCCAGAACAATCATTATATACTATCGGCATAAAAATACATCGGGGATTCGATTCTATTGGTATGTCAGCGTCATTAATTGGGTAGAGAGAAAATCGTGTATGGTTTATAAAACCCTTGTTAATAGGGACAGCGGAGGTAACCAAAGTCAAGGTCACTCCCGTCTAAATACCCGCCTACAATGTACAGTGATGGTTCATAAGGTAGATAAATTAATTGATGCATCCTTCCTAACCCCCAAATCATACTGCATACATGAGTATTTGTATTTAGCATTCTCTGTCTATCTGCCTATCTCTCTCTGTCGTTCTTTTTGATTTGTTATATAGTACGGAGGCGTGTGCATGTCTTGCAAACACGTTTGGGGACCAGGGTGGCTTTTGTAAAAAAAAAATATATCACCTCTGGGTGCAGGAGTTTGAGTCTCAACTCGACCAGCAGCTTTCCGTTGGTCGGTGGTGAAAATGTGTCAAACCTTACAAGACTAAGCAGATCTTCCTTCCAACCTGATTTCTTCCTACCTTCCAACCTGATTTTCATACGTTTGTACACGTCGTGCATATAAACTTCGCAAGAGACGTTAATACAGTTGTTACAAAACCACAGCAAACAAAGACGGAATTATGAAGGTAGAATTGAAGTTAACAAAAACATGTAGACATGCACAGCAAGCAGTTTATTTTTACTAGGGTATAGGAAATTACGTATGTGATTCAGATAGTATAATAAATACCCAAAATAAACTTTGTCACAATATTTTAAAATAAATTCTCATAAATAACCGGTTTATTTCATTTTCATTGGTGAACAATACCTTAAATATGATGTAAACCATCAAAGACATGTCTGACATATTTGTTAGAATAGCATTCATAGAAACCATTACAGAATTCGATGATCCGTTACTTACACCGGTGAATAAACATTTAACAAGTCATTTCATGCAAAAGATAATTGAACAACATTACCTGTAGACTAAAATAAAAATTTTATTCTGTATGTATTTGCAAACAGAACGTAGTGGCGGAAGGAACGTTACTGAGAATTTAGTTGGCTTATTCATGCAATTATCAAGTTAGTAATGACCGTCAGAAGGTCTGTCTTAGGTTCTGAAATACACCCCATTCGTATCCTTTGATGGTTGGTTTCCCGTGGGGAAGGAATGGTGCCTCATCCCCACAGGCATTTAACGCACAAAGTGCGTTTGTTAATTTTGGCCATCATGCCATACTACTAAAAAGTGGCTAATGACATGAATGTAAGGCCGTGGGTGAGTGGGAATAGACCCAACACACACTCAACCCTATCAACCAATCAGAAGGAACGTACTAGGGGTGCAATGGCACCAAATGGTGACGAGATAAAAATAGTTTTCTCATATCGTCATTTTTGATGGAGTCCGGTCGTTGAAAAGGAGGAAAAGATCCCGGAAAACCAGCCGTTGTCATATATGGATGTCGTTTACGCCCCGGAACGCCCTATCCGTACTTATTTCAAATTCAGTCCAGTTATAAAAATGGACAACCTAATACCAATATTGTGTAGGCCACCTGTGCAATTGTATCAAATAAATGAGTCGTAGAATTTTTCTTTAACATTCTAACTATACCAATTTTCTAGTACAAAAGTGTACATACTATAAGTCCCTAACAAATTTGTTTAACTAATATGTCTATGCGACATATAAAAGTGTAGTCACTGTTTGGTAAATAGATTGTAAATTTTGAATGGTGTTCAAAATTGATCAAGTCAGGTTTTGTAATAGAGATTGTTCAAAGAGGGTTACTCGTAACCAAATGAGAACCCTATTATTCAGGCAAATGAATGGCAATGTGAAAGCTATTCACATCTGCACCGCAGGCCGTCTCTCTCGGGGTGCTGTAGGTTAACGGTAACAGATTATCTCATGTTACAGACAGTTTTTCTTTTAGTTCCCTTAGGTTTCAAGAAATTTTTCAGGTCTCGGTATTTTTAATCCGCTGTTCCTCTCCATTTCTATCCCCGGCACTAGTGAAGTCCATACTTTTGATGAAGCTCGTGCTGGAACGCATACAACCTAAATAAAAAGGAATGAAATTATATATTTCTTTTTTCAGTTCGTGATTACTTATTTAGTTGAAAAATTACGATTCAGGCTGTTACTGAGGCCAAAATCAGGCTAGTATCGGAAATTTTGTGATAAAATACGCGATTTTTCATTATTGTCTGGCAGACAAACATTCGCTATTTGCCACGCCTATATTCATGTAATCTCTAGGTTGACCTCTCCCGAAGAATTTTAGCCATGCGCAAACACGTGTTTACAAAAATAATGGCGTACGCAGATCGAACGCAAACACTTACAGATTCTGAAAGGAGGGGGGATAAAAAGCTCTCTGGGCAAGTTATGGCAGCACACGCATATGTACTGGTGACCAGCATGAACGATGGAATAAAAAGAAGTTCACTTTGAGCCTGAAAACTAATCAGGAGGTCGCCAAATTCTTGCTGAATAGGTAAGTCTCAATTTTGCAATGAACAGTCAAGGTTTTATACCGCCATTTTATTTCTGTATTGTTAACACTTTATCAAAACTCTTAAAATAACATATTTTATATAAACTGGCATTATTCCATTTAGCTTGAAATATAATGTCACAGCCCTGCAACAATATCGCTGAAACCCGCATGTACACCATGACATACACTGCTGCTGTTTTTGAGGCTACCAAAGGGGTAGTAATGATCATCTTCATTTTCGCACACATCCATAAGAGTTTATTTAGAGACAAGCAGTCACTACTGTTTTTTTTAATAAAAATTAAATATAATGTAAATGGTGATGGCTGTAAATGAAAGTAGTGCAATACATTAAGTATATTTTATGCATACTATTATTTGTAAAGTATATATAATTATTGTGTCTAATGAAACATTTATTTTCCCTTGCGATATTAGTTATGAATTGAATGGCAGTGCAAGGAAAACATCAGAAACAGAGAGGAATGTCACAGAAGACATGGCCACCACTTCTACACCTGGGCCAACAATTAATAGGATACAAATTCCTGCTGTGTCTGATATAACCACATTAGAATCAGATAAGGCATCTGTGTAAGTATTACTACATTTTATTAAATTTTATGTATATTTACTTGTTTACAAATATTTTGGTAGATGCACATCTAAGGAATTTATGTATTACCTAAAAATGTATCATTCTATATTAGTTTAATATTTTGCAGTTGGTAAAGATTGTACATTTTGTTAAAATATGGTTTGTTTTATTTAGAATAATATTTTTGTTGTAAATTGTTTGTGGGCATATGTCTTTTTTTGTTACTGATATGTTCCTCATCATGCTGTTTGTGTTTTAGTTAAAGGGAATCAAGGGAGAATAGTCTTTGACTAAATTAGTCACCCCTGTAAATCAATTATTATTATTATTATTATTATTATTATTATTATTATTATTATTATTATTATTATTTCTTGAAGCATTATCATTCCCACCATAAAAACCAAGATAAACGATAATACTTTATTTTGATACAAAACTAAAGATTCCCAAGTTCAACATTAGTATTTACACATTTCAAAAATTTTATTTTAAGGGATTCAATCTTGTCTGAAGTTGAAAACCTTAAGGAGAAGGAAAGTGTTATGATGGAAAAGTCTAAACGTTTTATCAACCCATTTGAGAACGTATACTAACAAAAACTATTGTGATACATACATAAAAGGGGCATATTTGTGTTAAGCATACTAAAAAACAACTATTATGATACATGCATGATATATGTAAATAAACAAAAGTAATATATAGTACTGTATTGGTATTGGTGGATGGTATTGTGTATGAACCAGAACGTTGCTCCCACTAAAGCTTTCTTTTCTGTGTATTAACAAAAAAATAAAACTTGTGTAATTACAATTTATCTTAAATATAGTATCGATGCATAAATGAAAAAAATGAAGATATACTGGTTATCACAGAAAGAAAATAAATACATTGTATTATAAATACAAACCACACTAAAACCATAGTTATGGTTTGTCCGTTTAGTACACATGGAGATGGAAGGGGAGTAATAATATGGGGCACTATGGGGACAATGGAAAATCCAGTCAAAAACAGCTTGGGACACTATGGTGACAAGATTTACGGGGACAATGGAAAATCCAGTCAAAAACAGCTTGGGGCACTATGGGGACAAAAGGTCGTGGGCCACTATAGGGACAAGGGGAAATTTAACATGGTGGGCCTGTATAGGTACAAGGGAAATTAAACATGGTGGGCCTGTATAGGGACAAAGGAAATTTAACATGGTGGGCCTGTATAGGGATAAGGGAAATTAAACATGGTGGGCCTGTATAGGGACAAGGCAAATTGAACATGGGGAATATTATTGGTATAGGGGACTGTCTAGCGACAAGGGGAAAATGGAGGCAAAGAAAGCTAATATATTTTCGAGGCATATGAGTGGCCCTGAAAAGGGCCTTTGGATACTTATTCTTCTTTTATTTTCTGCCGTTGTTCCACCACCTTTTGATTTTACCAATAATCCTCGTTTTCTTCTTCTTTTTGTCCTCGGGAATCCAGTTATGATGTCCCATAGCTCTAAACTTTTCCTGAACTTTGATCCATCTTTGATTTAGTTGATCAAAGTCCTCTTTCTTCTTTTTGTTCTTTTGTTCTTTTTTCTCCTTAGCCCAGTTATCTTTAATCTGGATCACCTGTTCTTCCATCACCATTCTCATTATTGCTTCTGCTTTCTTTAGCCGGTCTAGTCCCCACTTCACATATTCCCACTCTATCAAATTTATTGTTTCTTCTAAAAAGTACCAGACTTTGATGACATTATCAAGTGCCTCCTTCAAGTCCCCTATTCTTATATATTTTTTTTAATAAGTCTTCTTAATTTCTTGACTTCCTCCTCTATCATGCCTTCTAATAGATCTCTCGCTAATTTCAAATGGCTTACAAAACCCAGGTTACACTGAAACTCTTCCTCAAGTCTTTCCACTTCATATTCTGCATCAAGGATCCCAAACCAGCTGTCTCGGAGTTGGATAAAAAAAGTCGATATTCATCTTGATGTGTTCAAAATTGAATGGTTCTAATGAATGAATGAATTATGGTTTTAAGTGAAACCGGCCACAAAGGGTCATTTGTTCACTATTTTACACTACCAATTAACATGGTAGTGATTTAGATTTTCCCGTGAGGAAGGAATGGTGCCACATCCCCACGGGCGTTTATGCATACATAGTATGCTATTTAATTTGGTCGTCATGTCACACCCCTATACGGAGCTATCGGCATGAATGAAAGACCTAGGTGAGTGGGAATAGAACAGCCACACACCCAACCCTATCAACCAATCGGAGGATGCAGAGCTAGAGGTGCAATGGCACCAAATGATGACTAGTGAAAAATGGTTTCCACTTCTAGTCATTTGCTGGTGTTGGAGTCAGGCAGCGGAGGAGGAGGAAAAGAATATGTGAACTGGCACTTTGATGTCGTTCGTCTTGCACGCCCTAGCCTTATCAAATCGAGTCCAGTTGCTGCTAGTGGTCATCCTATACCGATATTGTGTAAGCCACCTTTGCAATTGAGTCAATCTTTCTAGTTATATTTTTTCCTAACATCCTAACATTCCAATTTTTGTCTAGTACAGAGTGTACATTTGGTGTGTTCCCTATCAATTTTGTAAACTAGGTATGTCAAGTGACATGTGTAGGTTGGTCAATGTCAGGTTAAATGGGTTGTTAATTTTGATGGTGGAGAGCCAAAATTGATCAAGTCTGATTTTTGAAGAACGAGATTGCCGAATAGAGTTTCTGAGCCAAAAGGAAACTCTGTAAGTATAAATAGCCCTTAAAAGGGCTTTTTGATGGAGTGTTACAGGGTATAACCGAAGTTCCCTCATTCCGTCCGGTGAGTCCCCGTGTCCTTCTTGGGTGCCTTGGTTTTGTTGTTCCTCCATCTTGATGTTGCCTCCTTCCGTCGTATTCATTCCGTGTTCTCCCTTAACAATTTGGAATACTTTGTGCTGTTATTAAAGTAGAGTATAGACCCTCATATGACAGCCTATTCTCGCGTTGGTAGTTATCCAGCGTAGAAAGTTTAAAGTAATTAAGGTTATTGTGTAAAAATTTATTGCAGGGTGTGGTGTCTTGCTAGATGGTCAGGTATTGACCATCTAAATCATGTTATAGGCCTTAGTTCTTATAGCTTAGATTATTAGTGCAGCTTTGTGCCGCGGGGCCTGATAGTCTGGGCAATGACTACCATATATGGTAATAATTTAGGGATCTTTCTTAGAGTAAATATTTTTATGTTGCGACTTTGTGTCGCTGGGCCTGATAGTCTTTGGACTTTGAGACTACCTCATAAAATCTATTTGAGGCCATAAAGCAGGAGACGTTTTAGATGGTCACGTTTAGACCATGTGGATATCCCGGTTTATTGGGATTTTTAACTGTAAATACATTCCTAGTTTAGTTGTATAATGCTGTCAATGAGGCTGTATATAGGAAGAGTTGTAAGAATAGACAGAAGAGAGGTGGTTTCCCAGACACTTGTTTATTGTTTCTGTTTTGTTCTTTACTTTGTTATAATGCAAATTTCAATGTTTATCTGTTTAGTCTATAAATTTCAATATCTTTAAAGTATCCTATTAGGTTTGTTTAGCACAGGTACCATCCGGGGCGTTATACCCAGCGTAGTGTAGGTGGGCTCTTTTACAAGTAACGGAACCCTTCAGGTCCTATGCATTCGCATTCCTTATGGATATTGTTTATTTTATTTTTTGTTATTATACAAATTCCGCTTAACGTATTTACGCGGTTGCAGGTCCTGTCCTCTGATTGGCCAATGAACCCATGTGACCAACAGGGGGCATACCTTATGGGTGTTATTTATTATATAGTATTATTTGCATTATATTTTTTCAAGGAGCCCTGATGTTCTAAGTAATTCTATTATGTGTTGAATTGTTTTTTGGGGGTTGGTGTTATTTAATTGAATTACTTCCGGGTATGTACTTGGTGCAGAGATGTTTAGTTGTTTAGATCTAAATATGTTCCTTTCCTTCTGGTTGTTTTTACAGTTATTAAATATGTGATGTAAGTCTTCAGGTAAATTACAACTGAAGCAATTAATGCTGTGTGGAAAAGGTCCTATATATTTACCAAAGCTGTTAGTCAGTTTTGTTTTTCCCAAGATTATTCTATTTATTTTAGACTGTTAATAACTATTGCACCTAGGTGGTATGATTTTTCTATTGACTTCCTTAATGATGTTATATAAAATTCTCCCTTGTTTGTTTTTGTCCCAATCAGTCTGCCACTTTTGATTAATCATTGAGTAGATTAAATGATATATTTCAGTTTGACTATATTTGAGTGGCATATAGTTTGGTTCGGTGAGTTTTTTTTAGCCAGTTGATCTGCTAAGTCATTTCCTTTTATGTCTATGTGGGATGGAATCCATATAAACTCAACTACTAGATTTTGAGAATTTAGTATTTTTAATATCTGATTCATTTGTTTTAGGTAATTTTCTCTAGATTTGGTGTTGTTGTTTTAGATAGAAGTAAGGATGCTGAGCGAGTCACTAATAATCAGTGTCTTATTTGGTTTGTTTTCTTCTATCCATTTTAATGTTTCAAGGATGGCCCAAAATTCCACTGTATAAATGGAACAGTGGTCAGGAAGACGCCTGCCCATTTGTATGTTATGTTCTGGTATGACCCAGGCTGCAGCTGTTTTAAAAGGATTTGTAATTTTTGAGCCATCCGTGTAAATTTTTTTGTAGTTTTGATATTGATTATTTATGATTTCCAATGCCAATATTTTTAAATGTTGTTGTTGATTTTCTTTGTTTCCGTTATCTGTAAGGGAGATATTTACTTTTGTTGGTATATTACTCCAAGGTTCTTTATCATATATTACGTTAGCTTCTACTTGGAATATATCTACTGGAAGTTTGTTGTTTAACTCATGTACTATTTTTCCCATTGATGTATTATTTTTCAAGGTTTTCCTAAAGGGAATGTTACATTTATTGATGGCCAATAGAGTGGGGTGCATTTTGTCATAGGTCGACAGTCGGGTTGCATATCTTAAAATGAGTTCCTGCCTTCTGAGATGTAATGGCGGTTCCCCAGTTAAGACCTGCAGCTCGGCTGTAGAGGTCGATGGCAGTGCGCCAGTACCAATAAGTAGGGCTTTTCTCTGAATTTTAATTAACTTGTTTAAATGACGTGTGGATGCCGTGGTATATACTTGGCAGCCATAGTCTAGTTTGGATCTTATTAGTGCCCTATATAATATTAGAATAGTTTCTTGATTAGCACCCCAATGAGTGCCTTTGAGGCTTCTTAACAGATTTAGGTCCTGATTGCATCTTTTAACTAGGTCATCTATATGATAAGCCCATGTTAAGTGTTCATCAAAGTATATACCCAGACATTTGGCTACTTTTACAAATGTTATAACTTAATTTGAATGGTAAGTTTGGGGTAGGTTTTGATTTTTTTGCAAGGGGTAAACAGAACAGCTACCGTGTTTTGGTGCGACAGCTTAAATCCCCATTTATCAGCCCATTTTCCTATGTTGTTTAAGCTGGTTTGTATTTCAGCCATGTGTTGGTGGTTGGAGGGATTGCCTGCTCTCCAAAGTCCACTATCATCAGCAAATTGTGATAATTCAACTTAAGGTGTTGCCAGATTGGAGTCAAGGTCATTTATCATAAGGTTAAAGAGGGTGGGGCTGAGAACACTACCTTGTGGAGTTCCATTTTCAAGGGAGTATTCTTCAGAGTAAGTAACCCCTACCCTAGTTATAATTTTGCGGTTGGTCAGGAAATTTTCTATGAAGTTGAACATTCGACCTTTAATGCCCGCGGACGCGAAGGAAAACACCCCTTACACTCACTTTTCATATTATATACTATTCACAAACCATATTATTTACTATCCAAAATCACACCATTTACTAACCACACACACGGGTAAGCAGCCTAAACAAACCATATCATTTACTATCCAAAATCACACCATTTACTAACCACACACACGGGTAAGCAGCCAAAACAAACCATATTATTTAGTATCCAAAATCACACCATTTACTAACCACACACACGGGTAAGCAGCCAAAACAAACCATATCATTTACTATCCAAAATCACACCATTTACTAACCACACAAACGGGTAAGCAGCCAAAACAAACCATATTATTTACTATCCAAAATCACACCATTTACTAACCACACACACGGGGAAGAAGCCAAAACAAGCCATATAATTTACTATCCAAAATCACACCATATACTAACCACACACACGTGAAGCAGCCAAAAGAATCCTTACGATTTACTAACCACACAAACACACACACACACACACACACACACACACACACACACTATTATATCAGTAAAGAGTCAGTCTTTATAATCATACTACTCCTCTATCATACCCATTGGCAATTTGAACAGTCTCTTTTCTAGACATCTGGGTAGCCCTGAGAAGGGCTGTTTTTTTTACTTCAAAATACACCTGGCTAATGCTGGCACCTCCCAGGTCTAGCCCCACACACATCTCCTGCTCCAATCGTTCTCCCAATTTACTCTTGTGATTGGGAGCTCAGAGGGAGAATGAGTGGCTTCACTATCCCAGTCTTCACTTTGAGGGATAGTGAAAACTTCCCTCTCTATTCTCCTATTCCGCAACCGTGGATGAGGCTGTGGTTGTTACGGCTGAGACAGTGGTTGATGCGGTTGGGGCTGTGCCTGTGCTTGACGAGCTGATTCTGGTGGTGAAGGCGTCCTCCCCTCAGGTTTGACCCGACAGGCTTTAACCATCATGCGGTGAGGCAAGATCGGTCTTCTCTTCTCCTCCTCTTCTTTCTTTTTTTCTTTCCTCCTCTTCTTTTTCAATCCTGGCCTGTTCTGCTATGGCCTCCATTGCGAGCTCGTCCAGGAGACGCCTAGCATTCTCCAAGTGCATTTGAAGTTCTCTCAATTTGTCTACTCTACTCATCTTCATTGGTGTTGATGGGTCAACGATAGGTAGCCAGACTTAGTTAGTTAGTTAGTTTGGTGTTTTATAGTAGCCACCGGCCACAAAGGGTCATTTGGGCTACTTTTAGATTCAGCATATCGCTGAACATTTATTTTCCCATTGGGAGGGTTCGCTACTCCCTCCCTCACGGGCGTTTATGTGCATACTAGTGCACTTGCTAATTTTGGCGTTATTCCGAATTACTAAAAAGTAGCTATCGGAATAGATGTAAGCCCTGTTTTGGGTGGGTAGGAATAGTACCGACACACACCCACCCTATCACCAATAGGATTGTGCAGAAGTACTGGTAGCGAGAGAAAATAGTTTTCTCATATCACTAGTAATTATGGTGAGCCAGGTCGAGGCAAAGGAGGAAGAGGTCTCGGAAGGTCGGCCAGCACACACACAAAGAGCACACAAAGAGAAGGACAGCACGCCACGCACGCCGCCCACACCTGAAACGAAAAGGTCGTGCAATATGTCAAATTCAGTCCAGTTATAGAATGGACAACCTAACTCCCAATATTGTGTTAGCCACCAATGCAATTATGTCAAATAACTAAGTCGTAGAATTGTTATTTATTGTCCCATCATCCGAAATATACTAGTACATTAGCTTACATATATTAGGTCCCTAACAAATTTAAAGAATAACAAATGTCTTAGTGGCATATAATAGTGTAGTCACTGTTAGGTATGTTTGGTCATGAATTTCTTTGTAATCTGGTCCTCCACGTTTCTCTCGATGTCAGTGAAGCATCAATGGCTCCATTTATTGTCCTTTGAATATTGTCTATGCAATCCTCTCTTTCTGTGAAGTCCAGTTCAAGGTCGAATAATTTTGAATATTAAGTGCCATTAGCTTTCTTATTCATGGCCAGACTGGAGACTACCCCTGCTTTATATGGTTCTAGCGCGGACGTGATGGAAAACACCCCTCTACGGTTTAGGGTTTGGAAACGTTTGGATAGTTTGATGTGAGGGATAGAAAGAAGTCAAAGAGCATCTATATGAATAAAAATGTAAAACAAACGACAGACGCATTGGTTTCAAAACACAACATTTTTATTCAAATAACAAAACAACTCACAAAACACAATTGTTTTCAAATAACAAACATTTTTTTTCAAATAACAAACATTTTTTTCTTCTATATCACTTATACATTATCTTTGACATGGTTGACAACGTTGTGAATTAAATTGAGATTTCCACTGTTGGAAGTCATGGGGCCATTGATGTGCGCTACGTTTCCTAGCTAAAGACAACATATAGCCATAATGGTCACAAAACCATCGATCTACTTTGTCATCGTTTCGAGACGAATGACGATCAAAATAAGTCACTAAATGTTCTAAAGAATATCCAGACTGCGATGATGTAGATAATAGACACAATATTGTCCACACACCATATAATCTGTGCCTTGTAATTTCACATTATTGAATCGTGTCGTCTGGGCATTTCTTCTCATAAAGTCAATGATATCATCTTCCAAAGGGGGGTAATCCATACGAATCAAAATACTCCACACAACCCTCTTGAGGAAAGTAGACAGCTACTCAGTGAGTTCCTGGAAGATAACTGTCATCTGTGTTGATGACCTAAGCTTGATTATCTTGAGGTTTGCGATGAGGTAGTTCATCTTTAGCACACACGACAGGATTCCAAGAAGCAGTGTAAGAACTACGGTTCAAAAGATAATAAAGTTCCATAGGTATCCATGTTTTTGGTAGCCTTGTTTTTTTTCCTTTCTTCACAGGTGATGATAAATCATCAATTCGATCCAGACTTTTTGCTTGAAACGGTCTGTCAAGTAACTGTTGGTTTGCTTCGTATCTTTACTCTTGGCCTAGAGAGCTTCGATGCGATCAATTTCTCGAGCAAACAGTGGAGGAGAGGAATGATCACGTAAGCCTTTATACCACTGAAGTAACACGTCTTCTTCTGAGATGAGACTCCAAGCTTCGTTCAGATAATCGTCCAATGTTTCTTCTTGACTCATCATCATACATTTATCGTGTTGAATTTGACTGGGATGATCGATTTGACATCCATAACAATCTTTTATAATCATGTCTCTCATTGTATCCTTCAAGTGTTGTGCAAACCAGGCAACTAACTGTTGTTCCTGTTCTGGCCATCTGGACTGCATGATCACTACTTCTTCATTTTGGTCTTGGGGTTCTCCTTTCTCTGTAACCTTCCATTCCATGGATTCTCAACTATTCAAAGAGGGACAAGGGTCTTCCATAGTGTATAATAGTCTAGAATGACTTCTCTCAAACTGTTGATTTCTATGGTGTTATCGAATTTAGCATACAGAATGACATTCACCGTTTTGATAAGAGCTCCTGCAAACTGAAGTTCCACACGCAGTTGCCCAGATTTTATAGGGTGGAAATGACCCTCGTCGATGCCTTGATCTGGAGTGAAATAAAAAGCCCACAAAGTGAAACCTCCTGCATAGTCGTCGTAGGAAATACCGTGACTGGTGTTGGTTCCTAACTGTCCTGTGGCTTCGTACAGCGACAAGTACGACCTCAAGTAATTCTTTTGTTCGCCAAAGTTGGGTTCGAGAGGTCGGGTACACAAAGTTTTTCCATCGCGACTGACTTAGATTTTGGATACATTGCAGTGCTTAACTGGAAAGGATTGTGATCGTGGGCACCGTTGAGGTCTGCATTGCTGACGATACCAATGAATAGACGTTTGGGTAACTGTCCTTGGAACAGATGATCTTCGATCTTTGATTGGAGTCCAGCGGCAATAGTGAAAGTTTTTACTTTGGCTGCTCAAAGTGTGACTGATATCATTTCCCGCTTTCGGTAACACTTCCAAACGACGCACGTATAACCTGGCTTCTTGGATAATGGTTTTGTATTCGTTGGCATGAGCCATCAAATGGAAAGCAGTACTGCTACGATTCAGTCTCAAGCGAATATCTATTCCGTTCAGCAAAGAATTCTCTTGAAACCACATCTCCAAATGCAAACGATGGAATAGTTCTAAACTACCTCCTTGCAGAATTTTCTTTCGACGCTTGTTAAAACCAACATTGTGAGGATCGGCAGGATTGTCACCCTCAGCTGCTACGGACAAGGCTGTGTCGTTAAACTTATCTGCTGTGTCAGGTTTAAATACCACGCAAGCATCTAGATGACTGTTCTTGGCTTCTTTTCCGTACGTCAAGAGATTTTCGAGGTACGCTCGGTAAGGGTAAATATCCATGCTACTGCTGATCAGTTTGTTATTCATGTACAAATCCACATCGCTGAACAAGGAATGTATGAAATTGTTGCCGGGAGCTACTCTATCATTGATTCCTGGATTGGTGTTGTCCGTTTTGGTTACTTTCACTTTCAAATACAAGTAGCTGTTGTTGAGATCGATGTAATCTTCGGGTTGTCCTTTGATTTCAAACTCGATGGGAGCTGAATCCGTCAAAGAGGAGACAGGATAAAATTCGACCCATTGGACTTCTTGCATGGTCATCATCGTGGGTGGCATGGCAAAGAGATCCAGTTCCGACTTGGAACAGGCACAAGATTCTTGGTGCATCATTTTTTCTTTTTAGTATCAATGTTTTACTTTTAATAATCAAAAATGTTTAAGTCTCGAGCGGTTCTTTTTTTTTTTCTCTCGTCTTTCTAGCTTTAGAGATATGGAGACTTTTGGAAGGGTGTCTTCGTCGACGCTTTCTGCCTTGTCCTTGCTGTGTCGTCAGGGAAGCAGGAATGCCAGACTCGGTACCGTTCAGGGCATTTATAGGACTTTCTCGTCGACCCAAAATCTCTTTACCAGTTTGAAGCAAGACATTTTTGCCTGCTCTCAAAAAAAACTTCTTTAGGGTTTTGTTTGTCAATGAGAACATTTTGAAGAAAATCTTTGCCGTGAGTCAATGCGGCATCCTTTAAGGCGTGCAATCCTCGTGTCACCATCGGTTTTAAAACAGGGACCACGGAACGAAAGGCTGATTTAAACATATCTCCTAAACCATGTCCTCGTTGTCGAGTGACTCCTTGGTACACAGGATACATAACTTTTTCAGTTGTTTGAGAATCGTTTTTGAAAATGGAGTTTCACTGTGACTTTCCCTTTGGTAAATGGAATATTTTGACCTAGTTCTCCTTTTATAGTAATGTTGACACTGTCGAAACACAACTTACTGACAGGCAAATAATGAGGATGTACAAATTCGTGGTGAACGTCATAGGTATTTCCACCTTCCTCGTCAGCGGTAGTGGTATCCACTTTGAAAGGAATGACACGCAGTAACGGTACAGAGGTGTGTCCTACCACGTTGTACTCCACCACATCGGAGTACACAAACATCAAGTTGAGTCCTTGGTTCATTTCTACAGGGAATCGAAAATATTTTGCAAAATCCAAGTTACTCGTTATGCCTGGTATTTCTTTTTTGTTCGGGGGCATCTTGAGGTCTCCACCTAAAATATCAAACAATTCAGGACAAAATGTAATGGATATTATTTTCTTCTCTGAAAATTTGATCATGAGGCGACGAGCGACTTTAATGTACTCAAAGGTAATACTTTCTTTGATTTTGTTCAGGGGTTTACCAAACACAGTAGTGAACCTGGTAGCAAGTGTAGTCACTAAATGTTGACCACTAAAATAGTAGCCTGCAGGAATGGTTAACACATGAGTGGACAGTTGTTTAGTTAGGGGCTCATTTGATTTCTTTGTGTCAATGTCAGTGATGCTTCGTTCGTCTAAGGCTTGTTGCAATTGCTTGTCATACACTTCTACTGTAAAAGTGTTTTGATTTTCGACGATGTTTTTGATTTGTGTCGGGTGTAATATTTCCACTAAAGCTGCTTCCCAATGATCATCTTGATCCAAATGCATGGCTTGAGGTAATTTAGACGTGTAACAGCACAACATGTTGTTAGGAAACACCTCCATGGAACTGTCACTACGTAACGTTAAGTAAAATTGGTTATTAATGTTGTTCATAATTCCAATGTTCTTCTGTCCGAGGAATCACTCGAGGTTAAAGGAGTGTCTAAAAGAGGATTATGATTGGAAGGGTGATTGTCAGGAAAATGACTAACGTTGGACGCAAGACTCCCAATATTGTTACTGTTGTTTCCGTTGTAAGAGTATTTCAGGGAAGGATTGGGAAGAAGATATCCGATGCAACTACTGAGTAAAATGGTCCACAATTGTTTGTCTCCTTGTTGCAAACTCAAATTAGCAATAGCTGCACCGATGACACAATACACCACAAAGATTTGACAGAAAAAGACGATTTGCGTTTTTCGGACACGTTCTCCACACCACACCCACAAGGGTTGCTTTTGTAAATCTTGCAGGGATGAAGTGGGTGAAGGAGTAGTCACTGTGGTCGCTGAAGCTATATTGAAGGGCATGATGGTCACTTCTTTTTATAGTCGATGACTTGTGCAGCGTCAATCCAAGAATCAAAACTAGGAGGATATCCTTTTCAACGTACTTTGACTTCTTGGACACGACGTTTTCCTACTTTACGGGTTCTTCGTTCGAGAATGCTTTCAATGTCGTACACGTCGTCTTCATTTTTTTGGTGAAACGTTGTAACTCAGGCAAGTAAAATGTTCCTTTTAATACTTCTCCGTTCATGTCTTCCAATTTATAGACGGTAGGATGACGATCACGCACTCGTCCAGTAACACGAAACAATTCGATGGTCCAGTTGGGTAAGTAACCTTTGTCGAAAGTGCGTTGCCAATGAGTACCCAATCTCCCAGGGTTAACACTTCTCCACCTTTCTTGGGGACAGCCATCGTGCGGAACGTACCAAACATGCGCTCAAAAACAGTCACTTCGTTGTCAGGTGTCACATCTTGTGGGGCACGTCCAATGCTTCTATGGTAAGATTGGTTGTAGGCTTGGACTAAGTGCGGTAAGACGTCGATGTACTTGAGAGTGTGTTGATGCGTAAAATATTTCCACATGCGTTCTTTCAAGGTACGTTGAAAACGTTCCACAATACTGGCTTTGGTTACAGGATTTTCGGTGGTGAAAAAATGAATGTCACGTTTCTTTAATTCTCGTTGGAAAGCTTGGTTCAAAAATTAGGTGCCTTTGTCGGTTTGCCATCGAAGAGGGTGACGACCATTTTGTTTCAACACTAGTTGCAAAGCTCGTACTAATTCTCTGCTCGATTTGGATGTCAATGGTACGACCCAGGCAAATTTAGAAAAAACGCTGATGACACAAAACAAATATTTGTAGCCACGATTGTAGGTGGCTAAATGAGAGACATCGGATAAATCGGCTTCCCATTGATGATCGATGCCTTCCTCTTGAGTGCGACTTCTGTGAAATTTTCGTCGAATGGGTTTGTGTAAAGTGTACGTCGCTTGTTCTTGTAACCATCGTTGTACTGCAGGTAAACGGAGCTTTTTCAGGTGAGTTTTTGCAGCACGATACAATTTCTGAATGCCTCCGTAACCTGCAGGGTGAGCTGGATCGTAATAAATGCTGGCTAATAGCTTCTCCATGGTTTTGTTAATAAGGTACCCACTCTTCGAGGATATTGCTTTGGGTGGGACGAAATGTGGGTTGTTTGGAAACGGTGTTACGTGTCCAATGTGCCACAGGAGTTGACGTCGAGGGTACTGGTGGTGGTAGTGGTGGAGGTGGTAATGGGATAGCTTTGGTCTTGTTTTCTTTTCTCACTTCTGGTTTCCTTTCTTTCTTTTTCACATCTGTCGAAGGAGGAGTAGTCATCAGCTTTTTAACCCAAGTTTTGAGTTCTTCTCGTGGGGGAGTGGGGAAGGAGTCAACAAGGAAGCGGCAATCATACTCGGGAGTGGTAGTGCGTGTTTGAAAGAGATCATGGGGTTTTTCTTCCTTGGGTAATTGTGCGGTGACGTCTGTTTTGACCACTGTAGATGGTGATGGCGACGCACTATTCATTAGAGCCTTAAAATCGGACAAAGTGGGTAGAGCTGTTTGTTCCGCATCTTTCCGATGAAAGAGTTGCAGTCGTTTCAAAAGTTGACCGTACTTTTTGCGATTTTTCGGTTTCGGATAAATCGTGGCGATGTATCAAAGATTGCAATTCGTGTTGTAATTGGGACATCTCGGTCAAAATAGGATTGGGTAGTAAATGGGGGGTTCGTTGTTCTTGCCAATGATGGTATTCCATCCATCGTTTGTAAGGAACCAAAGTCAGGTTTCGTCCTTCCATGGGCTTTCAAAAGTTATGTCTGAGATTGTTGTGCTCGACAGAGTCCTTTTATCTTCTAGAAGGATCATACATATTTCTACCCATCCCTTGGGGCATCCCTTGGGACATCCCTTCGGTCATCCCTTGTGTCATCCCTTGTATCGAGCCTGGTATTAAGCCTGTCAACAAAGGAGGAAGAATGGGTAAAAAATCCTCCGCGTTGCACCAACATCTTTTTCTTTTGACGGACGGATATTTTCTTTTTGACCATTTGACGAAGAACGTGTCGATGTTTGGCGAAGCATTTTTTCTGGTGTGGAGACAAAGGTATCGTGCCTATCAAGACATTCAAGCAACATTCGCACACGGTATCGATGACATCTTTGGAGGCCATTTTAATGATTTGTTTTCGCATGGGTGGAGAGACTTTGGACAGGAGGAACATCATGTCTCCGTGTTTGGCTAAACGAGGAGGTAGTCCTTTCCTTTTCTTTCCTTTGTGGGATGAATAAGAATGTTTTCTGCGAGGTGACATCTTTGCTTGTTCGTTCCAGAAATACACGTCGTCAAAGACTTGATACACACCCTCTTTTATCTTCTTTTTCTATTGGTTTCTCAAAAAGGTAACGGCATGCTTCGCTAAATCCCCAAAAGCATCGCTAAAGATACCAGTTCGGTTCTTAGTTGAATTGACTAGTTTTCTTATAAAAGATCCTCCCCTTTGGTGACTTCTCTTTTTCTTTGGATGACTGTGTCTTTTTAGGGGATGATGTCATTGTTTGGCTAAGCGCTTTGTAGGATGACGAAATTGTCTTTTTCTTTTTCTTGTTTTTGGACAGCAGAACGTCGAGGGTTGTGGTGTGTACGTTTTTGAGGAGGCATGAATGAGTGTTCAGCAGTGGTACAGAAAATACTGATTCCCGTTGTTGCTCTTAAGTCATTTTTATACTGGAATGCGACGCCACTGATTATCTTTCCGTCGTATCAACTTCATGGCAGGTAACATACGTCTTGAAGGGGTTCGCAAAGGACTCAATCGGGACAGTTCTTGTTTGGACAAATCTAGTAAACTCTTTAACATACCAGATCTTTCTTGGGCTTTGACTTTGGGGGCAGGTACTTTGTGAGCAGCTGATACTGCCGCTAATGTGGACGAGGGTGTCACCGGTGAAGGAGACGTTTTGGGAGACGCAGATTTCAAATGTTTCATCAAATTAGGAAAAACGTGTGTTAAATTGGCTTTGGCTGGCATCACCCGCAACGGAGAAGTGGAACCACCTGAGGCTACTGGAAACGCGGTCCCTGCCAAACGTCCTTGTAGATCTTCTCTTGCAGGTCGTGCTTGACGAAGATAAGGTTGCGTCCTGGCCGAAGTGCCTCTTTTGCGGGTGACCGCTTTTTTCTGTGGACTTTTCTTTTTCTGTGTTTTGATCTTGGCACCATTGTTCTTTTTCTTAGGAGTTCGTTTGTTTTGTTTTTTTTTCTTGGGGTGATCTTTGGGAGCATTGGGATCCCATTTTAAAAGGGAACGAATGATGACACCTCCTAGAGAACTACTACCTCCAGGTTTCAATATGATTTGCTTTTGGATTTGAGTGTCGATGCGAGGATCGGCCAGTTGCGTCAAGGCTACTTTGTTTCTGTCAAAAAAGCGTTTGGTTTGATGTGGAATGTGAATGGTGCCTTGCAGTATTTCACGTGCTGTCACCATAAACCATAGTAAGACTTCTTTGAGACCCTTTTCTAAGACGTGAGCACGTATTTGTGGATTTTTTTCGCGACTGATACCGTACAAGGCACGAATCAATTGATGGGAAGATGAGACTGAAGGGATGTTATGTTGACAATGTATAAGACAAGGTCAAAGTGACCAAGGTTCTTATAGATTTTTTTAGTGGTTCATATTGTTATGTCGACGACGAGGACGTGTACACGACAGATCCTTCGTCTTGGCACCAGTCGTGAAACAAATCAGTACCAAATCGCAAATAATCTGGGGTAGTGGGTTTTAAATTCACGAGTAAATAGGCGTGTGGCGTTTGAGTGGCATCATCGTACGCATTAGTCAGCCAAGGTGTTCCTAATTGTCTGGCTAAGACTTGCACTTGTGATTTATCTCGAGGACTTTTAAACAAGACCACGTAATGAGCATTGAGACTAATGGTACGATGGGCTTTACTTTGTTGAAATAAATGTTGTGTAATGTAAATGACACTGGCATTACGATGATGCCCTTTACGCGTAAACCACAGTTTAATTTCTTCTTCGTCTTCTCTTAACATGTCGTCAAAAATGACCCAATGAGTTTGACTAGGGTCAGACACGATCCCATCGTCTTCTCTAGGAATACCTTCTACAAACACAATGGAATCACCTTGACTTTCTTGTAAGTGGCTGTATGCCGATTGCCACTCTTTGTTACACCACACGATGCGTTGAGGTGGACGATCGATCAAATGATGTTTATGTTCGATCAAACGTTTGACAAATTCGGTTTTGCCTGAACCGCTCGGTCCAGCAATTAACATGTTAAAAGGATGACGAAGATACAAGGCTTCCCAACTAGCATGATCTAAGTGTTCGTCAATGACTTTGAATGTCGTGGGGGAAGGAGTAGTAGAAATAGCAGAGTTAGCCATAGTAGTGTAGGATATGACACTATTGACACAAAAACAGACAAGACAAGAGGTTTTTATACTTTTTTCAAGACACGTTTATTTGAATGCAACACGAAAGACAAATATACATAAAAGCCAAATAGATAAATACAGGAATAAAATACACATGGAAACGATCAAAGTGGCATATAAACAAATCACTGTACAACATTGTTTGGGTAACGAAGGTGTTCTAGAGGTAGTGTGCAATGTTCTTATAGTATCTACATAGGGTACAGTCATATACGTGTCCTCTCGAAAGGGTCCTTGTGGGGGAATGTCCATGACAGTTCTGTCTTGAACAGAGGGATTGTCCTCGGTGACAGATTCTTTTTCTTTTTCTTCTTCTGGTACTGTCACTAACACAGGATTAAAAGTGACTTTTTTCACTCGACGATGTATTTTGCGAACACAACGCTTGGGGATAATGGGATGCTTCGTTTGTCCATGCCTCAAAATCCCAACTTTTCCAGTTATGTACATCTGTTCAATGAGGGTGTAAATCACAAGCTACACACACATCTTCGTACACCGCTTCTGTACGTAAAAGTTGACGAATCTTTTTTTCCTGTAGAGGTGGAGACGTATCCAGATGAAAGCGTAAGGCTTTTAACAGAATGGACATTTAAAGGAGTCAACATACTGTCTTTTTTTGTAGGTAGTGTTCGTAAAGTTTCCACAAGGAATCAACAGGTAAACGAAATCCCAGAAAGCAAGTCACTAAAACACACATTACACGTCGACGCCAATTCATAGGAGACAGTTCTTGCAATAAGTGTTCGTAATCCTTTACCGTGTGAATCTTCTTTTTGATATCCTTTTACGGAATCTGTTTGATCACAAGTGATAAAGGTTGTGGCATGGTCGTTCTTTTTTATACATTTTTAGGTCGAAGACCATCATTGTATATTCTGCACAGAACAAAATCTTCTCCAAAAGCGAAAGTGATTAATATAACGTGTAATTTCGTCCCACTGCCATTCAGGGTAACAGTCAAGAAGAATAAAAAAATCTTCAGATGTAAACGTACCAAATTCGAAACAATGGAAAAAGATACCCTTGATCCAGAGAAATCTGACACGTTGGTTAAGTTTTGTCACTTTCCTCTTGTGAATTTCACGACACAAAAGTTCTACAGTCACCCATTGAGATTTTTCTTTAGCAAGACCTTGCCAAACGTCCTTGTAGATCTTCTCTTGCAATTCTTTTGGCAATGCTTGAATACTATATTTTAGAGAGGGCTTATATATCGGTCTAGGATTGCTAAACGACATGGAGCAGTATTGTCACTTTTAATCACTAGGTCCTACTAAAGGTAGGTAGTGACAATTCGGAGACCATCGAGCATGTTCCAGGTAAGCGGAATCTTTATGTTCCCACTCGTAAATGGACACACCGCAACTGAAACACTTGACTTTATCCCCTTCGCCCAAGCAGAAAAATCCGGCTCTGGCTAATTCTTCAGGAGTTGGTAGAGGCAGATATTTTGGCCATTTATCTTTGAAGGTTTGGAATCGTCTTTTAAAGTGACAGTATTCAGGCAAACTCGTCGGGAACGAATATTTGACTCTCCTCACTTCAGTTCGATATAGGCACGGTGAAATTCCTAGGAGTCCACGATAACGTGTGGCACCGCTTTCCCTCAGGTTTGACAGGCACAGCATCACTTTCCAGGGTAGATATAGGGGTAGTAGTCATAGCAAAGTTCCCACGATATCGTGCTGAATTGCTGAGGTCACAGCGTCTTGCATCACTACAATCGTAAGGTTTAGCATCGCACTCTGTAACGCAATTACAATGGTAACCACATGGACACTTACAGTTTCCTTCCGGACAACTTCCGTTGCAATGCATGGGTCTTATCCATCCAGTACTTTTCACGCTCGGGGAAAGTACATTTGATTTACAATCCCAAACGTGAATGATGCATGTTTAAATGGATTCATCTTCTTTCGATTGGTCGTTGTAGTTACAAATGAACTATTGGTCTTGGACAATGTCCCTTTTTATATGCTGCCCAATTTCGACGTGACCGTACTGTAGAGTGAAGTGATTGCAAAGTCGACTCTTTTTTGGTACACGATTTGATAGACTTTTTTCAAAGGTCGGCTAACGATTTGGTGTGTGGGTAAACGGACAATCTTGTGCGGCTCGTGGGTGGTCACTTTAAACGTTTCATCCTGTCCAGACTGTAAGGAACGTCAAAGTTCACCACTCGACTGGTGCGATAATTGAGAGTCAATCCTTTCACTTTACTTTCGGTATGCATTTCTCCTTGGTGGTTTCGGTATTCGTAGCCGTAATTTTTAGGACCGCCACTTGCAAAACATAGAATCTTGTCGTCTGGATGTTCATCGGTCCAGGCTCCTAAACGGTCTCCTTCGATGCCAGGGTTACACTGGTTCGGCCGGTGAATGTAGATGCAACTGTCCGTGTCAAAATACAGCACACGATCTCCTAACAATTCTAACACTTCGTACAATTTTAAGCGAGCGTGGGCTGTCACGTAAGTCGCAATGATGACATTTCCGAATTTGTCGGCTTCTACAAAGTCTAGTTCTTCTTCATAATTGACTAAGATCAAGTCCTCACGAATGACGTCCACGTGTTTCATGACTTTGGTTTTGTCGTGAATCATCTGGAAGTAGCGAGACGGTTCGGACAAATACTCCGTCTTGGGTAAAGACGGTCGTTGTGCCATTTTACCCCACAAGCAATTTAACATCACTTTGGCAAACGACCGCCTTCCTTCGTTTTTCTCGATGTGGTCTAAAGTGATGCCTTCCTGCTCCCGATATTTTTCTTTGAATATCTTTTGGTCTTCGGGAGTGTGACACCAGGAAGGATAGCCACTAGCTTCTTGTTTTAGTTTTTAAAAGGCATCCACGTAGTCTGCAAAAATACCTTTCTGTGTCTCGTTACCCTTCTGGTATTGTTGTGTCTTGGGAAAGTGGTAAATTTCGTACACTTCTAACAGTCGGTATCCCAAGTCCAGTGCTTCAAACAATTCCACGCTCACCCACGTTCCTGTCAAGGCGCGTTCTTCCTCGCTGTGCTGACAAAGTTGGTCTTGGTTGCACGTTTCGGCACAAGTGCGACACAAAGGAAATGGTGAGGTAAAACGGGATGGTACAAGTCTGTGGGAGGTAAGACTTTGCACTTGATTAATCCTTTGTACTGTCGAATGTGGTCCAAGTCAATATGTTCTGTCATCAATTCTAGATGTCCTACGGGAAAATGACAATATTTGCAGACGTAAGGATACAGCGAACACACGTCCAAGTATTTTATTTCTTCTCCTTTCTCCTCGTCCGCCTGGTACAGCAAACAGGTAGCATTTGTTCGTCCTCCGTACAAACTATCCCGAGGGTTCAGGGGGTTCACCAACTTGTATTTTTCTACGATGCGTTTAAACTCGGGATCGGTTTTCAAACGCTGATCGTACTCCTGTTCCCACATTTCCACTACCTGGTATCCTTGCTGTTCTAACTTCAAACGTCGCTGACAAGTAGTCTGGTACAAGTCTTCTATGGTCCGTTGTAAAAACTGATTTTTGGTGTCTCGTTGAGTCTAGCACATGGGACATTCGTGAAATAAGCATCCATTAAACTCGTAAACTATCTGAGGGTTTTCTAAGTCCCAATCATCCACCGAATACGTTCCGATGGCCTTTTCGCCTCCTCCGTTGTGAGCGTGTTGGATCCATTTGTCTTTCTTGTCGCACAAGTAATGGAAACAGCGTAGGGCTTTGACCGAGTATTGACGTTTGACAAAATTTGTCGTTTGGGGTCTGCTGACAGCTAGAGTATTTTCGAGTATAAAGCGTTTTCGGTACACTAAGGAACATGCTTTGGCGATAGTACAAGCTTCTTTCAAAGGATCGATCCCTCCGTACTCCATGAACAATTCTCGAAATTTTCCACAGCAACGTCGTAAAATGTCCACGTCAGATCGACAGTACTTTAAAATTTCTTCTTGAAAGTCAAAGGGGTTCGAGGCGTGAATCTGGTACCAAGAATGGAAAGCTTCTCGTTGTTTGGTGCGCATGTTATCGGGGTCGTAGTCGTCAGCCTCAGGCAAATGGGGTAGAACGGCATGTTGATTTGCTTGAGTATTAAAAATGTGTGGAGAATAACTTTTGGCCATTTCTGTCATTCCAAACGTTTTAGGCATGCGACTCAAAGACATGGCCAAGTAACACATCGAATCTTTAAACTGTACTTGTCCTACTTGCATAGAAATAATTTTAGCTCCGTTTAAAGTTACTTGAGGTCGTTCGGTACTTTGTTCCGCATAGTATCTGAGCAGAAATTGCCCATCGTATCCCGAGAAATTGTGAGCCATGACCGTGGCATGGCGATGACAATCGCCGTAACGTTCGATGTCTTCTGGAATCCACGTTTCGTCGATGGGGTTTAGGATCCATTGGGCAAAATTAGCTAGCGTGTTTGACCCTCGAAAGATTTTTTCACGTCTTCCAGGAATCTTGCTGCAGTGAGGGCAAAGACTAAAGATAGGTACTTGGATGCACTTCTCGCACGCACGGTGAGCCACGCAGAAATTAGGAATGCGAATACCAGTCTCTTGCATGCATTCGAAATCAAAAAAGATAAAATTCCCTTTCTTCTGGGTATCTTCTGGTCGGGGATGATATTTTTGAATGAAGCATTCGTGCTCCAAGTCCACGATTTGGTGACAAATGTGACATCGTTTCTTCCCTCGACAAACGTGAAACTTGGCATTACTGGTACGTATGCCTTGTCCACAAGTAGGGCACAACCTCAGAAGCTGACAAGTACTTTTCTGCTGTGAACCTTGCATCTTCAAATGTTGTTGGTAACAGGTAAGACTGACAAAAGTAAGCTGACAAACAGGGCAATGCACTCGTACTTGTCCTTTGTCCAGACAAGGTTGAGAGGCCAAACATCCCTCACATTTTGATCCACAATGCTTGTGTTGTTCTCGATTGTTATACCATAGTCACATTTTTCACAGTAGTAACTGAATTTCAGAAATCCAGTGATACTGGTAATGGTATCAAAATGACCATCGTGATGATAGACGTGAATGTATTTTCCGTCTTTGAAATCTTAGCCTCGAAAGAAAAGAGGACCACGCATTCCTTGAGGGTGTACTTTCAAGGTGTAATGTGGAGCCAAGGCACCTTGCAATTTTTGCATTTCTGGAATACCGCAAGGGGTGTCTTTGCATATCCCTGCTTGCTGTAACAGGAGTTCTGCTTCACTTCGTTGTTTGGCTCGGCCCAATTTTCGAATAGTTGTCCAAGCTCTTTTCCATTCTATAGTCTCGTTCTTGTTGATTTACATTTATCCCACGACGATGGCACGGGCTAAACACATCTGGTCTTGAGGATTGTTAATTTGGACGAGGCTTCGCTTAATCTTGCGAAGACTGTCCACCAATAACTTTTTTTGCCTCCGGTCCCCTGAGGAAGTGACACGTGAGTCATGAACAGTGTGGCTTTTCCATCGGTGATGTGAAACTTGTCGTTGGATTGTTGCACATGTTGAATTTTGTCGATGACTTTGGAAGGTGTTAATTGTGATGGGCTAGTAAACTCGATCCAAACGGGAGACTTCAAATTACCGTGATGAATAGAAAGTCTCAAGCGATCGTCTTCTTTGGCTTGACATTGCTGTTTCAGTGCAGTTAACACAGAATCCTACACCTCAGTAATGATCCCTTCTGTATTCTCCAAAGGTACATTGGACTTGAAATCTTTAATCTTTACGGCATACGTGTAAGCCGTTGTTCTAAATTTTCGAGAGGAACGCTTTTCCATCTCTCGAATGTGATAGTAATGTTCAGGCTTTACTAAGGGTGGTGAACTTTGCTTGGATGTCGATTGCCTGGGTGTGGATTCGGGCTCACTCATGTCATCTTCAAAATCACTGGCATGAATTTGAGCCAAGACTTAAGCTACTGTGCTAGGCGATACATTACGTTTCTGTCTCTTACTGTCTTCTCCTTTCTCGACCACATGATGCGGTATTTTCATCTTGTCTGCAAAATGTCAAATGACTACCTTTTAAAGACCATAACCCCTATATATTCATGTCCGATCCATGCATATATAAAGGGTCAGTGTCTAACCTTTCAGTATTCATTTTATTCTCACATTGACCAGAACGATGGAAGAACCTACACAAGTTGAACTTCTCATCAGAGCTTTACGTGGTGTCATACGAAAGTTTTCTTCAGACAAGCGACGGACTACTCTCCCTCCTTTCGAGATAAAAGTCAAGATACTTGCTATATCTGTAAGAAGAAAGGACATTGGGCTACAGAATGTTCAGATCGTGACTAAAACAGAAAAGGTACCAATAGAGACAAAAGTCAAGATACCTGTTATCATTGTAAAGAGAAAGGACATTGGTCTCCAAACTGCCCTAAGAAACAACAGGAGCAGGAGGAGGGGGAAAGGAATTCTGAACAGGATGAGGAGGAGGAAGAGGTACCCTCCCCCAAGGAAGAACCCCGACACGTTCACAAAGACAAGAAAAAAAGACCAAACGAAAGTGAAGAGGAAGAAGAAAAAGAAAAACCTGTGACAGTAAAGAAAATGAAAAAACAGAAAGAGTGAAACAGAAGAAACGTATGAACTTTCTTAAAGTGGTATTGTGTTATGTTATGTTATGTTGTGATATTGAATTGTAACGTTTGTACTAGAATAAGCGAGAGAAGAAAAAAAACAAAGTGTCTCTTGGTTTTGATTTTATAGAATAAGAACCTACACTCACACATTCATTCACTCACACGTACATCATGGGTTTAAAAAAAGGACTTTTGAGTTTTCATTGAATTAGGCAATTGAAATAGTATTTCTTTTCGAAATAATTTGAGTGGCCCTGAAAAGGACCGTTGGTGTTTTGTTTGTTTGAAACAAAACAAACTCAGAAACGGGACGAAATCCTCTTGAGCTGTCATAAGCCTTTGCCACGACCAAGGCCTACTTCGGGACTGGTGGTTCCTGTCATTGATTTGGTAGAAATCACTAACGGTGGTATGGCAGACGTAGTCACAGATAGATTGGGTTGTTTAGCTCGAGAAGGTCTTTTTCTTTTCGGTGGTGATAAAGAAGTCTGATACATTTGTTTCAGACTCCTTAACTCTGCTGAAATATCTAAAAGTACCGTCGTGACCATTTGATTTTCACTATGTTCTTTCTGTCCTTGGTCTTCTTTCTTCTCTGTTGCTGCTACTGTTTCTTTCTGGTGTTTCCTTCTTGCTTCTTCTTCCTGCTGTTGAATAAGAAAAGCTTGTTATTCTACTTTCTGTTGTTGTAAAAATTGCTCCAATTCTTCTTTTTGTCTTTGCTTAAAATCATCGACGAGTACATAAGAAGAAGCAGAAGGCAACGAAGGTTGCGGAATAAACTTTTGTGATGTTAAAAAATACACAATATCCCAGTTAAAATCAACTGCTTCTGGATCTAGATTTGTCATGACTTTAGTAGTCACTCCTGGCTCATTACTTGCTGTTTCTACTACTGACTCACCCCAATTCATCGTCTTCTTAGTGTCCGCCATTATTGACAACTCTGTCGCATCGATTGACTGCTCACAGGAGCTAGTACCTCTACATAGGAAAGGTGACGTCACTGACTGCTCTCTTCCGATTGGATGACTATGACTGACTTTTGCAACGCATGTTTGGATTGGTCGATACACTCAATCCGTTTTGATCCGCTCTTCCCCTATAAATAACCGCAGTACACGGCATGTCCTCTGTGTTAACAAGATACTGTTAACATTACACATAACGGCCCTTTTCAGGGCCACTCATATGCCTCGAAAAGATATTAGCTTTCTTTGCCTCCATTTTCCCCTTGTCGCTAGACAATCCCCTATACCAATAATATTCCCCATGTTCAATTTCCCTTGTCCCTATACAGGCCCACCATGTTTAATTTTCCTTGTCCCTATACAGGCCCACCATGTTAAATTTCCCTTGTCCCTATACAGGACCACCATGTTTAATTTCCCTTGTCCCTATACAGGTCCACCATGTTAAATTTCCCCTTGTCCTTATAGTGCCCCACGACCTTTTGTCCCCATAGTGCCAGAAGCTGTTTTGGACTGGATTTTCCATTGTCCCCATAAATCTTGTCCCCATAGTGCCCCAAGCTGTTTTTAACTGGATTTTCCATTGTCCCCATAGTGCTCCATATTACTACTAAGGGGGTTTTACCCAAATGCATCTGCTTGTGGATAGGGATGTGATGGTCTACTGATAATGTATGTACACATATACCTGGATAGTAATTTGTCTAATATGTAACCTGCTTGACTGGGTTCAGTTGGTATTTGAATTTTAGTGGACAATAGACAAACTTTTTAAAGTTACGCAGCTTATTTCTTTGATGCGGCCTGAGATTTTGTTTTCGAATTTTTTACTTATTTGCTTGAAATATAATTCACACCGGTCTGAGCTGTACACAGACAGGTGAACATTTGCAAAAGTAGGATAAATTGGGGATTGGAAGTAAAAAGTGGCCAGGAGAAAAATGATGGGTCAGAAGAAGAACAAACTCCAACTTTTACCCTTATGCAGATGCCGAATGATGTTTCAGCACACCAAGGCATGTATCTACGCAAACAAGTCTTGGAAGCAGATGTATTTCGATGTATTCAAAATTACCCCACAAATGCGTTCCCTACCCCCATTTCAGGTGACAAGGAAAAAAGAATTGTTGGGGTGGAATGAGTTGATTATTTTCTCCCTGTATAATGCTACTGTACGTTGGCATTTTCATCAAAACAGATTTATGGGGATTTATAAATTTCAAATAGTTCTCTGCATCTGAATCAATTTATTTATTTAGTCATTTTACATTGTTTCAGAAGTACAGCAGAACTGGAGAATTTCCAGAAGTTTGATTTTATTGTATGCCTCCAAAAGACATTCATATAAGCCATCAGCTTTCAGAGCTATGAATCTGTTAGCATCTCTTGATCATAACAATGATATTGACAAAGATGTGATTGTAAACACAGATGGAACAATAAGGTAATAAACTTTATTCTTGTTTGTTAACGTAATAATTAATCTTTGTTAAAATATTAATGCTTTACCTGAAAGTTGATCTGTTTGTGGTACAATTTAATCTTTTACAGAAGAAATTTTTTTAAAAATAAATTTCATAAACCAATTTTGGTTAGGATTAGTCTAATGTAATTAGAAAATTCTGTAAATAATCTAAACATTCTAATGATATATGGGTAAGATACAGGTCTTATTTAGAACTTTGAGAATTAAAAACATAAAATGACATTGTCAGTGAAATGTTTGCATTTTCTTGTCAGATACCAAAGGTCATTCAACAAAAAAGTGAGAGATGGTCTGCAAACCCAAAGAAAGCTGATCAACAGTACCTGTATATTCCGGAAATAATTATGAAAATGAGGTTAGACGATAGAGTTGGCATGAACCAGCCAGTTGTTTTGGACATAAATGATCCTAGGTGAATATTTGATGTACTTGCTCCAATACTACCACCACCTACAGAAGAGATTGTTACAAAGCAGAAATCTCATTTTAAGTTAAAATGATTTAGGACTTTTAGTCAGGTAACACCTAATGATATCAAATTGTTATGGGGAGACTATTCTAGTGATTGTATGGTAACAAATATATAGACCCATATAGACTTTGACTAAGTCTTTCTTGAAGTGCCTACCATGAGCCAAAGTCCAGCATCTGTTTGATTTCCAAGTAGCCGTTTATCTTCAGACCACTGTTGATTATGTTCTTAAAGCTTTCCAAAATATGCATTTGAACGAAAAGATGTAAGACGTTTTCAAGCTTTTCATACTCATTGCATTTATACTTGTCGTATATGTATGTTTAGACTGAGGTAAATGCAGTGTATTTTGGCCATTTGATGTATTAAAAAAATCACAGCAGAAACTATACATTGTAATTCATTTAATCTTATAGGAGTAAATGTTTTGTGTAAATTTGCGGTCAGAAAGATTTCTAGCAAACTTTGAAGAAGAAAAAATGTACATTGGAGCAAATGAATTCAATCCATACTCTTCATCTTGATTTCATTGCTCCCTATATATATATATATATATATATATATATATATATATATATATATATATATATATATATATATATATATATATGTTTTTACATCAGAAAACAACATTGAGCTTAATATTGTTTCGAATTCCGCAACATAGTATTGTCCCATATTTCTGACTACATTATGAAATATTTAACATATTTACTTTTCTAACACAAAATATTTAGGCTTTGTTTTAACTAAATTATATATTTTGCTGAATTTATTTGCCCGATTTTTTAAGAATACAATGTAATGAAGTTGTCTATCACAGGTGCAGCGATGTCTGCCATTACAGGTTCACATAGTTTCAAACTGATTTTATAAAGAAAATAATGCTGTTAACTTCTGGTCTTTTTAAAAAAATTAGAAATAAATTAGAAATGATCTTCACCGATTATGTTTGTTAACAAATTACTATTTACATACTGGTGTTGACCGTTCCAGTGGCCTAGTGGTAAGAGCATCCACCTCAGATGCATGAGGTTGTGGAGGCCTTGATCCCTGGCCAAGAAGTCATACCAAAGACATAAAAATGGTATTAACAGCTGCCTCATATGGTGTGGTGCTCAGCATTAAGAGGTTAGTGTATGGACTGGTCGTCCTACTGTCAGGATAATGTAACTGGGAGAGATGTCATGCTACACGTCTGCGGCATGATGCCTCAGTGCTAGACATCACTATATACTGCCACACTGCAAACATCATAGCAATATGACTGAAAAATTGTTTAAGGTATGTTAAAAATCAAAATCACACACACTATTATAATTTTTAAACAGAACTTGGTATATTTTCATCACTGTACAGTAGGCCCAATTTCATGAACTCAAGCAGTGATATATTGCTGCAAACAGGGGTAATGGTCAGCTAACAATTAAAACACCCCTGTGAATGTGTAAGAGTTTGTTTGTCTGTGTAGGCTAATTCGTATTAACACTGCATAAATACATTTTGCCTTGGGTTACAACACTGCCAAAACTTAATGGGTACATCAAGGAAGGTATAAAGTACAACCAGTCATGTTACATCTGAAAAATCAAGAGGGCAAAGTCTCTTCGCCTGGTAGCATGATCCCCGCATTCCTGAATTTGATATGTATATCTGAGCCAGTTTTGCATTGTACTTCGTACATTATATATGCTATTCAATATATATATATATATATATATATATATATATATATATATATATATATATATATAGTGTCAAAAGCATAGAAACCAAGCACAGGATACTAAAACATCAATGTAATTTCTATAGAACTGGCTAGTATTTTGGAATGGGATGTCTGTAAGCAATCTTTTATAGTAATGGTACACTAGTTTCTCATATAAAAGTCTCTGGGAGACAAAGAAAAAGGAAGAACGTAGGCAGAAGTTAGACGGACTCGAGGGAATTGGACTACCAGTCCAGAGAAAGATCATACAGAAGAGTAGGAACACAGGACAGGAGGAAAATCTATTACACTAAGTCAGATGACAAAATAGGCGATAACTTGGTCGATTTTTTAAAGACGAGTGATAGGGTTTTAATTTAAATTTCATTTGAGAGATGGCTGTTATTTAATGATATTAAATTGTTGTTTATTTGACTTTCACATTTTGTGTATTCATTAATTTAACTGTCAGCCCCAGTGACAGGGGGCTCTGATTATTGCATCCCTTTATCACTACTTCAATTCCTCACAAAACCAAGCCCTGGGGGGGGGGGGGATATGGGGCTTTTATAATAATTTAAATAACCTGAATAACACGGAAAACCTCTATATATGCCATAATTATTATTAGATGATATCCTTCAGTTTTTTTTATGCCTGACTGTACTCTTGAATTAAAGTTATGTCTGTACATGCACATTTTACTTATATAAGTTTAGTACATTTCATAATATATAACAGTTGGTTTTACAGTGTATGCAGTTGTGTACATTCATCTGGGTATTCATATGAAGTGTATAATTATTTCTATAGTAAATGAACACTTTTTAAAAAACTGAAAATTTGATGCTTTTAATTGGTGTCAAGTATATTTGATTTAGTTGTAATAAGATGGCTGTTGATGCACATATGTGATATAAGCATTCAAGGTTGATTTTGATGAACTAGTATTTTAGTCTTAAAAACCTTATTCTGTTTACAGATCCATTTTGTTTTACATGTAATTGAAAGTAATGAGCAATATCTGGATAGAATAGTATCCTAGTGTTTGTAGTTCTGTTGATATTTACAAGCCAATCTGTATTCATGAAAACACTGTAACAAGTGTAGCAGAGAGGGTGAACAGACCACCCTTTTCGAGCAAAAATAAGGCTTCCAGATAACGTTTTCGAGCAAAATAAGGCTTACAGACCACGTTTTCGAACAAAATATAAGGCTTCCAACGAAATCTCATTTAACCAAAAAAAAAGTCTCCATTTTTGCAAAAACGGAGATTTTAAGATTTTTTAATCAATTTTGGTCGCAACGATGTGGTCATCACCCTCTCTGCTGCTACAGGTTAACAAAAAATAATAAATGATTTTAACCGAATATTTGATCCAGTCCGATACGATATCGTGTCCGAGGATCATGCAGATTTATTGTTGCGAATCCGTACGGGGTTGACTGAGCATTACTAAAGAAATTTCTAAATTGATTGAAGTCCATATCAGAACACCATGTCTGCCATATATTTCTAAGAGTATGAGTATCAACTCCGATGAATACAGCAAGAATATTGCAGTTATCTCTGATAACTTTTGGAACCTGAGTGTAGCGTTGAGTGACATATATCACGTCAGTGTTTTTATGCCTGCCTCTGGAAAAGATCCTAGCAGGATTTTTTTGTTTATCTAACATTACATCGTCGTATACGACTAAATTGTTAATATCTCCATCAATATCATCAATGCTCGGTGCTTCATCGATATCGGTTATAAACTCAATAATACCCTCGCCGGATTTTTCTACCGCGCTGTCGTTAAAATCTTTTAGCACTTCATAACATCGTTGATCATCTACGCTAGGGGCAATTAAATACAACTTATCCCACTTCATCCATCTCATTATTAAATTGAGTAACAATTGCGTTTTACCGGATCCAGATGGCCCGATTATAATCATCCGGATAGAGTTTGGTAGCGCTGCATGATGCTTAACTGGTTCTCTTGTTTTAGTCGCTGAAAAATCAATTATATCCATATCTCTATACATAAATTATGGATCTATATTGTGTGAAGTGTAAAACGCGTACTGGCACAGATGACGTGACAACGATTACAACTAAAAATAACCGATCAGCGCTTTCTGGTAAATGCGTACAATGTGGTACAAAGAAATTTAGATTTGTGTCTATGAGATCTGATTTTAAAAAAAAACGAGGAGGTGATATCGCAGCCAAATTGGCAAAGCTCCCTGGAACCCCATGGGTAAAGTACCCCGGAGAAAAGCACCTTCCAGGATATAGCTACTGTGGACCGGGAACCAGACTTGATATCAGACTCAATAATCAAAATCAACCCAACCCCGGTGAAGAACCAATAAACGCCATTGATAAGGCCTGTCACCTTCATGATGTTGCTTATAAAAGCAGCAATCTGCAACACAGGCATCTCGCAGATGTAAAATTAATTCATGCGTTAAATGCTATTCCTGATAAATCCTTCAAAGAAAAATTGGCTTCATTTTTGATAAAATCGGCTATGAAAAGCAAATTGATGTTAGGTGCCGGTAATTAATAATATGGAATCAATTTATTATTCCCCAAGAGGATACTGGAGGGGTAAATCAGCAGTCCATAAACTCGCTAGCGCTGCAAAAGTGAAAAAAAAACCACTGCGGCTAATTGGTTATCCAAACAGGCACTATGGCAAATTTATCTACCACCGCCTAAACAAATTCAATTCTCGCATTTTGATGTGACCGCTCCTAATGAAGTTCATCAAGCTGATATATTATTTCTGCCACATGATCGTGGTTACAAATACGCATTAACCGTAGTTGATATTGCAAGTCGATACAAAGAAGCAGAACCGTTAAAAACAAAATCAGCCACTGAAGTCGCTTCTGCATTTGAAAGGATTTATCGACGAGGTCCTCTGCACTGGTCAAATCTATTGCAGGTTGATCCTGGCAAGGAATTTCAGGGTGCAGTGTTATCTACAATGAAACATCATAATGTCACCATACGACGAGGGCATACTGCGGTACATCGCGATCAGGCCATTGTAGAACGATTTAATCGGACGATTGCTGAGCGGTTATTTGGATATCAATACGCAAAAGAATTCATCCAAGAAAAAAGATCCCGTGAATGGGTTAAAAGATTACCATCTGTGATTACTGCACTGAATAACGAGATTACTAGAACAATCAACATGAAACCTAGCAACGCTATTAAAAAGAAGTCTATACCCGTACAACCACAAAAAGATTTCAAAGAACCAATTCTTGGTAGTAATGTCACTGTTAGGTATTTATATGAACCAGGAGAGCTTGAAGGGGGTAGAAAAAGGGCTACTGATCCTATTTGGAGTGTTACTGCACACAAGATATCTAGTATAACACGATCAACTGGTAGACCTCCAGTCTATAAACTGGATTCAACTGCCCCTCAGCGGGGTTTTACTCGACAACAACTACAGGTAATTCCCGAGGATACTCAATTGCCACCGCATGGTCTTAACTAGCACCGTTGCGTCTATTGCACTCAAGACAAATCAACATCACATTGTTTCTGACATGACCGAGATTGTTATTTTTTCTGTCTACGGTGAATTGGCGAGGATCCTTATCCGAATACTGCCAACGCATTATACAATTGCAACTCGCGCAGTGATTATTCTGTTGTTTCTTCAGCGTAGTTATTAATTCAGCATCAATATCAAATTCTCTTTGTTTTTTTTGTCCTGTTGTTTGTAACCGGAGAGTTTTTTATCAATAATTTTAACATCAATATCACTTATTGTTGTGTCATTATCATCGAAAACAATTCTTCGAGGCTGATTTATTCTTCGTACTCTGGATACTGCGAGATAGACTAAATTCGACCATTCGATGTGATTATCCACCATCCAAACAATTGTATCCGATATAGTCAATCCCTGTGAAGAATGTATTGTTGCTGCGTATCCTAGCGTCCACGGGGATTTATTAGCACGCAATGCATCTTCAACGACGCTGATATCAACCAGCACAATATCATTTAATACGAGAATTTGTTTTTCACTCTGTCCTGGAATATCAACTTCAATGTTCTGTTTTCGTGTATCTGATGGCCTATAACAAAGGGGTACTGGAAGCGTTGCAAATTTTTCTTTATGCAATTCAAATAACTTCATCTGAAGTGTGTCCCTGACTATTTTTCTACTTGCAATTATCAAATCATTTGGTCTCCATGTTTCCCAGAAATCATTCATTGGAGTTTCTGAAATCACTTCACGCGCTATTTCGCATTGGATTCTATCCGGTTGCAATCTAATTAGCGCTTTGAATTCTCGTAATCGTTCATCAATTGATCTATAATCAGTGGTAATTTCTTCATAATAGTCTACAAAACCCCTTAGCCATTCATGTGGAGATGCACCAACAAATGGTGGTGGTTGGCCGTAATCACCGCACATGACGACTTTTGTGTTTTTGTTTAACAACCACTCGAGAAATGTTTGTAATACATCTAATGACACTGTGCATATTTCATCCCAAATTATGATTTCAGGAATGAATTTATCACCCATACGCTCAGGAGTCCATTTGTCACCCTTCCATCGAAAGAATCTATGGTAAGTACAGGCATTTACCCCTCGCTGTATCATCTCTCTGGCGAGTCTGTGAGTCGGTGTTAACACAATCATGGTTGACCGACGAAATAATTCAATTGCACGAGTTGTCTTTCCTGACCCACCACAACCGTTTAAATAAACTGTCTTGTATCTACATACTGGATCAGATACCGGTGGTGCATTAGAAAATTCTGATTGAATTTCAATACGGTTACAACAAAGATATTTATCATCCATGGCAACGTCTGCCGATTCAAAATACTCATGTAGCATCTCCTTTTTAAATCGCCAACGCCCCCAATTTTCTTCGGGATCTGTGAATGCCGCTACAGCTGATTTGTACTTATTGTGTATATACATCGAATCAGTGGCCACTCTAACCGCGGTATTAGCAAATCTATTTATCATCGAAAATAGATTAATAGAAGCATAGGCTAGCATTGAACTTCTCAAATGTGTATACTGGGAATTATATCCATCACAGTAGGTAACAACCGTACCTAATTTCTCACCATTGGATAGAAAAGCATCCTTACGGGATACAAGTTTTCCCTGTTTCATTAAATCCGTTACAATAAAATCGTATTCAGCGACGTCTATGATCAACCGCGAAGAATATTTTGCGTTGTCGTATCTTCCACCCTGGGTAAATTTACCGATTATTCTTCGTCCAAAATCTTTTGCTTGTTCTTTTTTAATTTCAAATAACTTCTTAGACCAATTCATGATTTGTTCTTCATTGAAATCAGGGAATTGTTTTCGCTGTTCGCTGATTATTCTATCTAGATCGGGTTGTGGTAGCCAAACTTCTTTCTGAGCCCGATAGCATATAATAGCCTCGGAAACAATCAACGATATTAGCATACCACAATCAATCATATATCTCAATAGCACTATTGGCATCCAGGCCTTTTCAGATAGGTGTCTACCGAGCCAAACATAACTACACAGATGTAATCCTGACGCTAATTCAAATGATATCACACGAGCGAATCCGGTTAAATCAAAATCAGGCAATGGTCCATTAATCGCAACACGAGTCATTTCATGTGTGGGGTGTCCAAATCGTTTGAAGTACTCAGCGCATTCCCCATACCCGAGAAAACTTCCGGGATAACACGCGGATATATCAATTGAAATCATACCATCACGTGAGTATTTCGTATTCCACAGTCCTCCATGACCAAATTCGACGCAACTCAATTTAACATCCTCGAGAAAATCACTTCGTGTTGGACGCCATGAGTTTTTTTCTCTTGCGAAGTGAGCTACCACTGATGGAATAGTAAAACTATCCGTGAGTAGTTTTTCATTGGAATTCTCCGGTGAAAAATCACTAGCGATTTTTCTCATTCTGTTATCTAATTCTTCAACGCGATATAATTCGCCATTTGGTCTTACAAATTGATCAAATCCTATTTCGGGATCTTCATCACTTCTAAGTAACCACACTGACACAGGATCATCTTTACACAACGCATGAATAGCATCGAATAATTTCTCTTCATAGAAAACATCCCCGGAAAATTCCGGGGGGATATATTTCACGGTTCGTTCTCGTGGAAATACTGTTACCGCAGGTGTCCACGCGTGTTTGTTATGATCAATAATCTGTATTGGAGCTCCTCACGATTGATATTTCGGTTCGTATAATACTTCTCCGGTTATTGTTGTTACTGATATTGGGAATTTTAATGATGCTTCTAATTTAGCTATATCAGAAATCTTTGCACCATGCTGTTTCACTGTCAGTTCCCATTCGGTTATTTTCCTACGTCGCAGATCAGTTAGTTTATTTCCTCGGGATGCATTTGTGAAGTGTTCCATTACCCGTGTTGCCACCCAATTCAGTGAACTAGAATATTTCATAGGAGCTAGTTTTGCGATATCGGGTTTATCATTTAACGGATATATCCCGTAAACCATTGCTGTTAAGATCTTTCGTAGTATGGTTTGTCAATGCCGGTTAGAATTCCTGGTTTAGAATCTCTACTCACAATGACAGCTTTTTTATTCTTGAGGATTGGTTCAAATTTATCCCTAATAATCCATTTGCCATCGACTTCAATAATGAATTTGATTCGGAAAAAATACTTTTTTTCCCCAACACGTGAAATTATCACTGCTGCTTTTTCATCAGTCATGGTAGCATCAACAACACCATCAATTCGAAATGTTGACCAACAATAAGATGCTCCATCACGCTTGAATTCATTAAAACAGTTTCTGATTTTACTAATCATGGCTTTATCAAGAATTGTATTCTTTGGTGTATTAGAAACTATATCGAGATTGAATTGAGCATCTTTCCAGGGTAATCTCTTGGACGTTTTTTTTGGTTTATCGAGATTAAATTTAGGATTAATTTTTAATAATCTCTTAAACTCTTTCATGTTTCCGTCTATTAAACGTTTTTTTGGTTTATCGAGATTAAATTTAGGATTAATTTTTAATAATCTCTTAAACTCTTTCATGTTTCCGTCTATTAAACGTTTTCTTGGTTTATCGAGATTAAATTTAGGACTAATTTTTAATAATCTCTTAAACTCTTTCATGTTTCCGTCTCTTGGACGTTTGAGATTAATTTTGTTACGTTTTTTTGGTTTATCGAGATTAAATTTAGGATTAATCTTCAATAACCTCTTAAACTCTTTCATGTTTCCGTCTCTTGGACGTTTTTTGGGTCTATCGATATTAAATTGAGGATTAATTTTCAATAATCTCTTAAACTCCTTATCAGCATTGAATTCAGCATTTTTCGAAGGCGTTCTCCTTAATTCCCTCATGCCATAATTAAAACAAGCATTTAAATGAAGAATTTATATATAATGAATCACTGCAAGTGGCTTATGATTGGATCAGTAACCCCGTGTAACAAATCATGCAGAAGTGAGTTTTGTGGGTATCATATGCAAAGCTTTCGACGTGGAAGCCTTGGCCCGTTACCCTGCATACGATGTGGGGTTGGGGTCAGGGGAAAATCTCAGTTGTGTTTGAATTGCGGTGGAAAGCGATACAGGGAGTTGAAGCGTTATTATGATAAAAGAATAAAAAATGGACAATCAATCAGAAATTATGACCCTGAAAAAGTCCCTGACACTGACAACGTCCCTGACAAAATTATAAGAACTCCTCAAGACTACATCGAAAGATTCATCATTAAACCAAACAATGAATTAGACAAATAGTATTTAGTATACGAATGAACCAAGAATTCAGACCACACCCTGTGATCACAAATTATGAAGCATCTAGTGATGGTGTTGTAAGAAACCGCAGACTGAAGAAACCAGTTGGTGATGTGAATAATCATGGATATTTGAGGTTTGGCGCTGGAAAGAAGAAATATCTCAATCATCGTTTCGTATTTGAATGTTTTAATGGATTGATCGAGGATGATTCTGTCATTGATCACATTGATTCTAATCCAATGAACAATTCTTTATCAAATTTACGAGTTGTTACACAGAGTGAAAATAATTCATCTGGAAGGACTGGAAAATGCTCAAAAAAAGCGAGACCTGTGAAATCTTTGAATACGATAACTAACGAAGAAAAAATATTTCAATCAATGAATGAAGCCGGTAGGCACTTCGATATTTCTAGTACGATATGTTGCAGAGGGGATTTATCGATCTGCGATTTCAAAGGGGACTGGACAGAAAATTCGATTTAGTTACGTCTAATGCGTCATATTTTTCATTTAGAAATATATCATTATTATAGAATAATGAATTCTGAAAACATGAATAGCATTTTATCCGAGATTTCAAAATTGAAAAGTTGGGATATTGAACTATCAGATGGGTTAAATCCTGATCAAATCATGTCTGATTTTCAGGATATAGAATACGGAGTTAGCACTAACAAGTATATGCTACCAAAGAAGTATGCGCTCATCAAGAGAATTCAGAATTCTATTCGGGACTCTCTCGCATTTTCCAGTGACGTAAGTGTGTTCGCTCCGTTGTATACCATCGTAGAACGAATACGAAAAGAATTGGGGTACGAATACGAATTGAAAAAGGAGGTTAATTCTAAAATTAGAAATCTACGGGCGTTGATTCAAGAAAATGAACAATTTTGATTGACCATTTATCATTATTTGATTGTGACCGTCCCTCATAGAGATTTTAATTTTTTTTAGCATTTTTTGATTGACAATGTCAAAAACAGTGAATAACAAATTGATGGCTGGTTCGGATTGATCAAAAATAGAATGGCGAAAGTCACAGTATTATATTTTATTTATAGCAATTATGTGACGTTCGCCATCGATGAAAGAAGCTGTTATAGGATGAAATAACACTTCCACGGTGGTGTTAGGTCGGATTGAAAAATTGTTTTGCAATTGAAAAATTGTTTCTGATTTCAAATAATGGTCAATGAAGCATTAACAACCCGATTGGCTCGTGAACGACTGGATGCAATCAGGAGATTTGTACCAATTCGTGACTCTGTACGGAATAAACTGCAACAACGACAACAAGCGCAGACTGACTTTTCTGTGTCAAGTGAACAACTGTTTACTCCGATAACAAGTGCGACCAAAGATGTGAAAAAGTTAACTGAAGCAGCGATATACGGAGATATTCCTGAGCGAGAACGAATAAAGAAGGCGCCGCTGCTTGATACGCTTGAAAAGATAGCAGCAGAGACCGGACAAACATGCGCAGGGATACAACAGTTATCCAGTGATATAAAAACTCAGCGCGAGTATGAACGATTAGCTGATATTGATGATTCTGCGACTGAAACTCAAAGAGTTTCCACACCTGAACCACAACCTGTTGATGTCGTCACCCCAAGAGGTATTCCCTTTATAGACAAACTCACCGAAGACGCTATAACACAAATCAAACTACCTCAATTGGAGAAACACCAGGATTATACGACTTTTGGTGATTTCGCCGCCAAAAGCTTTGATTCTAGAAAGGATTTTTTAAAAGACGAGTATAAAAACAGCAAAATAAGCCGATATGAATGGGTTAATTGGTTGTATAAAACGAATAAGGGGATTACTGGTAATTTGAAAAGGGATACAATTGAGTATAGATCTTTTAAAGCAGGAGTTGATAGTTATGGTATACAAAAACAACAAGAACGAGAAAAAAAAAGTCGAGGCCGACAAAGGCAATTACTTGATGATAGTCAGGGCGCAACTGGTACAACTGAGGAAACAAGCGGAAAAGGATATTCGATTAAAAATCCAAAGGATTTCAACGCTGGAGTCTTTGACTCGACCATGACATGTCCTGGTAGTGTTCTCAGTGATATATCACGATTAGAAGTTCTCATCGGAGGAAAACGAGCCGGAAATAACTCACCGGAAATAATTAATGAAGCAGCTGATATCTGTAGACGATTATTTCAGGGTGGTATCATGGATATCAGCACATATCGAGATTTAATTGGCGAGTTAGTGGAAAGTGGGTATCATAGTGACTGAATTGAAAAGTCAATTGAAAAATTGTTTCTGATTTCAAATAATGATCATACACTACAATCATGATAAACCAACCCCCGTCTACGTAGTTAATTCACGGTTTCCAGTTTATAGAGCATACTACGGAGATGGTTTAGGTAATACCATTGCAGGGTTATTTGCGAGAATGGCTCCAAAAGTGATGCCGTTGGCTAAACAATTAGGAATGAAAGCAATTGATGTTATTCGTGATAAGGGTATTGGTGCTGTTGGAGATCTTGCCGGAAAAGCGTTTTCAGCCGCGAAGAATAAAATAACATCATTAGTGAGACGAAAAAAGAAACCGTTACCGTCTACAGCGGAAATGCCTGCAAGTGTTAGTAAAATTATAAATAACGCAGTAGATGAAAAATTAGCGTCGATGGTGACTCCCTTGATAAATCAAGGGGACCAAAATAACATGATAGCAAACATGATAGCAGGAAGTGGCTTTAAAAAAACACGACGATGAAATGGAAAATCGCGATTTAGACTCTGATAAATAGAATAAAATGTTCAAAAGGTCACCTGATCCAGCATTTGATATGGATGCCCCAGTGCGTAAAGATGATTCTGTACGCGATTTTCAATTTTATTCTTATCACGCAGTACAACCAGATCTCCGATCGCGAATTGAACTTCAATTTCATGATACCAGTAAATACTTCCTACCGTGTGAGGCATTTATTGAAATCGAAGGAGAACTTGTAACAAATGTTGCAGCTGATACCCCATATGCAAATAACGCAAATGTCCGAGTTGGTTTTGTTAATAACGGCATAATGGCGTTATTTGAAAGCGCTAGATATCTCATTGATGGAAAAGAAATTGAATCCATTGACCGTGAAGTTGATGTTGCAACAACAATAATCGGGTTAGCGAGATATTCTGATGATTATACAAGGTCGGCTGGTCCATCTATGATGTTTGCAAAGGATACCCCTGATAACGCTGATCACCTTCCATACATTAAAGTGTTAACAGCAAGAGATAATGCAGAAGCCGATCAACAGGAAGCAGCTAATCCAGAACGTCGAACTAGACCCGGAGCTGCGTTTGATATTCCCGGAGGCGTTAATGGTAATCTCAATTTAGGATTTGCAACACGTGTAGCAACGTTGCATGGGCAGAATCGACGATTTTCATGTGCGATTCCACTGCATCATATATTTGGATTCTGTAGAAATGTCCGAAAAGTTATTTATGGAGCGAAGCATACAGTAGCACTTGTACGAAAGGGTACTGATGATGATGCAATCTGGCGTAATGCTGGGGTTGCTGCCGGTAAAGTTATTTTAACAAAACTATCATTATGGATGCCAGTGTTAACTCCATCAATCACAGAAGAACAGCGACTACTATCATTTATGGATCAAGGAGGAAAGTCGTTGTTGAGTTGGTTATCAGTGACCACGGATATTAAACAAGACAGTGTTGATGGTACATTCACATGGCACCTGGCATCAAAACAAGGGGTTCAGCACCACGTCATATATTTGTAGCGTTACAGAATAATGCGCGAGTTGGTAATCAAGAACGAAGTCATATGATATTTGATCAGTTAGGTGTTAATGAAGTCTCGCTGAGAATAAACGGACAGCAGGAACCATCCGAGGATATACAACTTGACTACGGTCAGAATCATATTGCACGTGTCTATCATAACCTGTTGTCATTTATGGCACGTGATCTAAATGTGGATACTGGTTTGCAAATATCACAATTGGATTTTAAAAGCCTCTATCCGATTTATTACTTTTCACTGGAACATCTCGATTTGATGAGACAATCTGTCGTTGATATATACTTTAGAGCCCGTGTAGAGCGTCCGAGAGGTCCCCCAATCGGTGGGGTACCTCCTATCCTTATCCCGAATTATAGAGCGGTTGCTGTCATTCTCAGTGATAAATCAATGCTACTTGAAGGTGTTGGAGGAAGAATGAGAGTGGTAGATGCACCAGTGGAAAATATGTAAACGTTTCATTGAAATTGTAAACGATTTAGAATCAATCAATTATGTATAATGTCATATAGTAATATTAGTGTTGCGTTAACTCCCGGTCAATTAAAAAAATTGCAATCGGAATCAGCTAAAAAATGTGGAACCACAATCACGTTGAAACCCAACCAAATGACTGGTGGTGCAAATAAACTATCGCTGACAACTCGTCAGGTGAAACATTTCAATGATGCACTAGTAGCAAAAAAGGGTGTTCAGATTACTCTTTCTGCGGCTGCTATCAAAAATATGATTAAAACAGGCGGTATATTTCCGTTGTTAGCTGCGATTCCAGCATTGATTGCAGCAGCAGCCCCAGCGGTGGCTAAAGCGGCAGCGTTAGGAGCCGTTGGTACTGCAGCAGGAATGGCACTAAAGAAGGCAACTGGGAAAGGATATAAAAAAAAGGGAAAGGGTCTAAGACTACCAGGAACCCCGTATTCGTGGTACAGTGGAAAGGGTCTAAGACTAGGACTGGTTCATTAATTGGAGAGTCTATGATGGTTCCCATGTCCAATTTTGATTTACTCGATGCTGCTAAAAAACTCGCGATTAAAAACTTCAGAGGTGTCTTTATGAAAGATCAATTACCACATCAACCAAACAGCGTTGAAACCGGAATCATTAATTTAGATAACAGCACCGGACCCGGAACTCACTGGGTTGCATACGCTATTGATCCACGTGGGATTGTCTATTTTGATTCATATGGATTAGCCCCACCAAAAGAGTTTATGCGTTACATAAAAACCCTTCCAATGAAGACTTGGTATTCTACGCTACCAACACAAACGATGATTGACCCACCAATATGTGGCAGCGAAGTATTAAATGTCCTTAACGCTATTTCTAACTCCTTGAGTAACCCAAGCGGAAAACCACCACATGTTATCGTGAATGAATACACTAGTAATCGCTGGAGAAAATCGAAGATTTTTTAACGAAGTCGTCAAAAACGATTTTAGAGAGAGAAAGAGTTTTACAATAACATGATTGATATTTGGGGGAGATCTTTGAAACCCAAACCCGATGGCACTGCCCCCCCCCCCCTGATTCTGTCAAGGATATAAAAAAATTAATTAAAAATGAAATCGCTGAGACGTTAAATTTAGTAAATGTTGACCCGAACGAAATAGTTGTATTTCAGGACAAACAGGGTAAATTGAAATCTAGTGATGTGTCATTGAATGACATTTTGATACGGCAGCGCCACGCCGCTGAAAACTCTATTGCGCTATATTTCAACGACGGACTACTTAAACCAGGCGCACTTGTGTCTACGATCACCGACGCGATTGCCGCCCACGACAACAAGATTGCCGCCCAAGACAGCATGATTACCACCCAAGACAACAAGATTGCCGCCCACGACAACAAGATTGCCGCCCAAGACAGCATGATTACCACCCAAGACAACAAGATTACCGCCCACGGCCGTGATCTGGAGGATTCTATACGAGGTTACAATTCTTTTCGCAAAAATGTCGTACATAAATTCTTTGGAACCCCGCTTGTGGTTGGCATGACTCTCGCTGAAATTAAAAACTATCTATCGCTATTCTTTTTTAACAAGGACGCGGAAAGGATGATGAATGAAAATGAAATCAAGGCAAATTATCTCGAGATTTCTAAACTAATAGAAGATCAAAAACCCACTAACGACGTCATTGTTAAGTTTTTTGGAACCCCGCTTGTGGCAGGCATGACTCTCGCTGAAATCAGAGAGTTTATCGGCAAGCACACTCACAATGCCTACATCGCTAATAGTTTCTTTGGTGTCCCGGCTACATCTACGATGACTCTCAAAGATATTAATATGTTTATGGTGAGACAAACAACACTTAATACCATCGTGGATAGATTTTTGGGGAGAACACCTGTTTCTGAAACCACATCGTTGACAGGTCCAACCCTCGCTGAAATTAAAGCGGTTATCGATAAAGTAAAAACTCCACATAGTGTAAGCGTCAATAACATCGTGTACACGGTTGATAGTGGGACTTTTGATTGGATCCGAGGAAACAGAAATTATCTTAATGTTGGCAACAAACATACTGGTGCACCAGGTTGCTACCGACTTACAATAATACATCACCGTAAATTTGATTTGGAATTCAGCAACACAGGTATCCGCGGTGTTAACACGCTGACATATATATTAGATAAAGTACCAAAACCTCCACCTGCTATACCAATCTCATTTCCGATTGTTATAACCAATTCTGACGAGTATGTGATTAGGGAGTCACTACCCTGGATAATAGAATTTGTATCCGGTGTCCCCTCATCAGATCCTAAAACCGATTCGTTGGTGGGATAATTGAAAACACTAGCTGATTTAAAATAACAACAGTGATTCCATCATCGTCGTAATATCGATTCGACACCGTGAAAGAGTTTTCCGCGAATTTGAAATTACTTTCCGCGAACTTGAAAACACAATTGAAAACGCTAGCGTTTTTAAAATAACAATGATTTCATCAACTCAATGTCGCTATGATCAGGTCAGAGAATTTCAAAATAGACTCAAAACCCTCGCCGAGGAGTATCAAATAAAAATAAAAAAATACCGACGAAGAATCACCGCAATTGATATTACTATGTACTCGGTGTCAAGCGTTCTCGCTGGCGCCGGAATAATACTTGCATCGGTTACAATGATTGCCCCGGTCGTAGTTCCAATTTGCATTTCTGCAGTGGCTACAATCGGGGGTATATCAACCGGGATAGCAAAAAAGATATCATCATGCAGCCAGAGTAAACTGCAGAATTACTTAATTCAATTTCATATTGCATCAACCGCATATTCGCAGTTATCCCTGATGATATCGTCGTCACTCGATAATACAATTATATCAGATAGTGAATTCTCAGCGATGGTCAGTATTTTTGATTCAGCGATATCAAAATTAGAGCAACAACATGAATATAATAACAATGACAACACCGATGGAATTGGAAAACACGAACCCAAAAACAAACCCAAACACGAACCCAAAAAGCAAAATGATCTCAATAATCTCAACCATACCAGATTGTGAGTTCTCAGTGATGGTCAATATTTATGATTCCACGGTGTCAAAATTAGAAATACAACATGAGTATAATAACAATGACGACACCGATGGAATTACTTCAACGAGTAGTGGAGAACACGAACCCAGTACAAACAAGCATGATATCAATAACATCAACGGAACCCGAATTTAGTGTGAATTTCCCTAGCCCAGTCCCCGTGAAGGAGATAGCGCTAGCAAAACTACGAGTGTATCACAGTTGGCCTAATATCAGATCAAAATCATTTGGTGGTCAACAACCCAATAATTCTTTAGTGTTTGCAAATAAGAATAAACCCGACGGAACCCCAGACTGGAACGTCGTTTCCATACCAACCGGATCATACCAAATCGAACAAATCAATAATGAATTCGCGCGTAGAATAAAATCGATTACTGGAACAGAATCGAAAATCGCTATAACAGTTCATGAGCCGACGCTATCATCCGCAATTGAGATAAGCACAGAAGGATACGTCGTAGATATCTATCAGAGTTCTATTAGAACCGTACTAGGATGGCCTGAAAAACCACCGGAAAAATCCACCACCGACTTAACCGCGGACGTAGAATCATATCATGAAATCAATCCCAGTTATTGAGATAATTTATCTGATATAAGAAAAGGAAAAATCGCCGATAGATTTATATTCACCAACAAAGACACATTGCAATGGGATTTTATCATTAAAAGAACAACCGACTCATCTGTTACTATTTCATTTACGCTAACTGACGTCCGTGGTTATTTTAATGAGATTAAACAATTATATGACACACAACTAGAACAACTACGGAAAACAAGATCGCAAAAACACGTTGAAATAATAAATCAACTTATATCGGACATGGAATATATCTATGAACTAATTATTCAAACAATAATTAATGACAACAGCGACAATAAACAACGATTCCTAACCGATTAAAATATCACAGAAGACAATCTGCGTAATTTCAAGTTTCCGAAATACAACGCTGATGAATTAGCAAGAATTGTTAAAACCGATATCAAAGCGCTACAAAAATCAGATTCAACTGTCCTGAAATATAATAATGATCCAGATGGTGGCGGTAGGCATATCGCTCCGTTCAACGTGAATATTTCATCGGTGATTGCGCTCAATTTAGTATGTGATGTTATCGAAGGAAGCTATCAGATTAATCTAGAGCAATCAAATCAAGCTCAGCAGGGATATATTCTTTATTCGTTTGCACCAACAGCTCCTCCGGGATTCCTAATTATTGAAAACCCAATTAATCCTGTCTACATGCGATGCCATAATAATTCATTAACCAGAATTAATTTCAAACTCACCGACCAGTCAAATAATCTGATTGATTTACAAGAAGAGGTGTTAGCGATTAGTTTGTTTGTAAAGTCCTAAGGACTTGATCAAATATTCGGTTAAAATAATTTCTTATTTTTCGTTAACTTGTAGCAGCAGAGAGGGTGGATGACCACATCGTTGCGAGCAAAATCGTAAAATCTCCGTTTTTGCAAAAATGGAGACTTTTTTTTTGGGTTAAATGAGATTTCGTTGGAAGCCTTATATTTTGTTCGAAAACGTGGTCTGTAAGCCTTATTTTGCTCGAAAACGTTATCTGGAAGCCTTATTTTTGCTCGAAAAGGGTGGTCTGTTCACCCTCTCTGCTGCTGGTGTTGCTTTCTCAACTCAATATGAATATGTGTTATTTATCATTTAACTTAATGTGTTACTGTATGAGCACGATTAAAATCACCAGTTGTTCTTTGCATCCCAAGACAATGCTAGTCAACTTCAATTCATCCTATGTTTTTAATAAATAGTCTCCTCACAGTTGCTTTCAAAACATAGCCATACATATAATCATTCTTTAGTGGTATGTAGCTAGAAAAAATGTTTAACAAAACTTGTTCATGCAAAATAAAAATTGCATACTACAAACGAAATGCTTTATACAACTTAAAATCAACATAAATTATATTATTCACACATCATACTATTGGATAGATCACCCAAGTCTTCCTTGAGTAAAGCCATGTTACTGGCCAAAATTATTTATCCATTATACGCCATAAACAACAGCTTGGGATGGCATGTCTCTTGCCAGTACTTAGGTATCCGTTAAGTCCATAAAATAAATTGCCTATTAGCAGTATGCCTTTTCACTCGGCTGTAATCATTATCTTCTTCTGCTGCCAGGACATCTTGCATATATCTCAGTGAAACAAGGAGCACGAATTGATCTAAAACAGCCAGGTCGAAGTCCTGCATAAATTTTTAAAAAATTGTCAGTAAAAACAAATTCCAAATAAAAAAAATGCATTAAATTTTATGTGGGAAAATATTAATTTTGCGCGTTTTGCAATGAAGCAAACGTGTAAATATACAAACAAGTGCGCAAATCATATCGACTATCATATACGTGAGCGTGAGGTGGTAATGCAAATGACAAGAAAATCAACTTTATTCTGAGCAAAATAAGCGACTTTAGCGAGACATTTTAATAGCGGTTCTGATTACAATGATACAAATTATCATATTTTTAGTTGGTTAATCTTACAACGTAACACAATCTCACAAGCACGACAAGTACACTCTTTCAAGAATAGCCCCTTAAAGGAACCTCTTATTGTCAGGAGTTTCCATCATATTGACTTTTTTGTCTATTTCTTGTAATTTATCATATATAATGAGAAATCTCTAAGCAATACATATATTGTAGGTGACTATAAAGAACTAAGGAGAAGGACAGGCGAAGAAATACGAAGAATAAGGCAATAATTACATCAAAAGAGAAACACGCTTACCTCGACATCAATATATGTTGACGCGCTTCACGTGAAACTGCGACTTCTTAGAATATCGGTAAATTCTGTTTCTGCATAATTAATTAGCAATCCGTACAGAAAATCGTTATATTTTCATTGATTAAACTTACAGTTGTACATTTTTTTTAAAACTGAATGACCTGTAACTACTCATTATTTTTACTATACTTTTCATAATATCATGCATTTGCAAGAATAAAAAAGTCGAAAATCTTAGGTTGTATTCCATTAAAAAAGGTTCTTTATCCTAATCCCTTGTTTCCATCTCCTTCTCCCGTCACTAAAAGTATGTCAAGGTCGTTTGATGTAGGTCATGTTTCACTTAAAAAAATTATGTACAGTCGAAAGGTCCAAATCTTGCAAATCAATCATTTCATAAATGGACTAAACACGTTTTACGCATTGCTTTTTCACTTTAATGTGAGTCAACTCCCATTCTTTCCATAGGGCATGGTTACAATCACTTCAAAGTCTTTAAAAATATTTGCATGATCAGCGGCACCAAATCCTTCCAATATTTTGTGGCATCACTGAATTAAAAAAAATTATAAATACATATTCGTTATCAATACATTTCCACCCCTTTAAGTTCCTAAGAAAATGATAAAGGTCATTTGCATTAGTAAAGCTTTAAATTAAAGTTTTGATTCTCTCTCATCATTACCTGTAAGTCGTCTAGAGAATTAAATTATTCTCTCTCATCATTACCTGTAAGTCGTCTAGAGAATTATTATCTAAATCTGACTGTAGATACAATGTGCAATATGGTTTCTTATATGAACCAAAGTTTACCTATCCTGATTTTCACGAAAACTAGAAATATTATTTAGATCTAAATTGTTTATTCGATCGTTGGAACCGAAACTATTTGAATCGGATTAATATTTTAAAAAAATCAGCAGTAAATTCACAAAGCTTAAAACATGTGCATGAAAATGTAGCATTCACCATAAATATTCTCATACTCACATCTTTACCTCATATTGCCTAATTATTGCAGCAAATAAGTATAAAAACCCAAACTAGTCGCCATTTTGTAGTAAGTTCCTAAACTTCCCTAGCTGTACTGACAGGTATTGTACTGCATTTATACGTACAATTGACAAACATTGACAGGTATTGTACTGCATTTATACGTACAGTATAAATATGTATATATGTACAGCTGACAAACATTTCTGGACACCATAAAAAGTGAAGATATAGCAGGGCTATACATAGTTAACAATGTATACACTATCAACTATAATTATAGGAAGTTACGCATATAATCTGCTTGAAATGCAATATGCCGAACATATGCCTAATATGTCGATATATATATATATATATATATATATATATATATATATATATATATATATATATATATATATATATATATATATATATATATATATATATAGTTAGGTCTGTAAGTATAAGTGTAGGTAGGTAGGTAGTATTCAATTTCACAGAGTTCTCCTCTCCTTCTTAAGCCGTGTCTCGCTCAAGGCAGCAATTTCCACGTTGTATATGGCGAGTTCCTTTCCTATTAGGTCGGTTCTTCTGCGATCTTTCCAGCACGGTGTGCATATTCAATGCGCCAAGTGTGAGAGGAACAATCCTCATTTTCTTCTTTGTATTTTGACAGATGGAGTAGGGTACCCGCCAGCTGCGGTATGCTGGCTAGGGATGTTTAGAGCTGGTAATGTTTAGGGCACCTTTTCTAACCCATTCCTCATGCAGAGAGGTGAGCAGTGCATTCCTGAAGAGGGCTGCTCAGTCGCTAAGGTGGGTGCCGAACTCCACTGCTGCTCCATTTCAGTGGTGCTAGGCCCTAATGGCTGAGCCACCTGTGTGCAGGTTTGCGGCTAAGACTGCCAGTGTAACCACACCTGCCGCTTTGTCGCTTGCCTGTCGCCATATGACTTTAGTGGGTGATGAAATGGGATGCGTGGATGACAAGAATTACTAATGGGTGAATTTTGTTTAGGTGAGGACGAGCGCAGCTCGTAAACCTTACTCTCTCGCCCAAAACCACCTGGGTTCAGCAGTAGGAGAACATCGATACTGTAGAGACGGAGTTGAGTACAGGGGATGGCCAGGAATTCCTACGTGTCTTGTCGAGCTCTTGGCACTCCACGGTGCTTTGCTGGGAATCACTTTTCTACCCGTTGACCAGCTGCGTTCCTCCACACAGGCTGCCGAATGCAGTCTTCACATGCTAGGTAGAGAAAGCCTAACTCACCGAGGGTTTAAGACCAGTCGAATACCCTCAGCCTGGTTTAGCCGGCTGGTATGGAGATTGTAGTAAAGACAACACTAATTGGTAAATTGGCTCGACCCACCCCCCACAGAGTAAGCGACAGACTCGTGATCATGAACCTAACCATCGTGTCTGGGAGAAAACACATTACCATCATCAGTTGCTATACTCCAGCAATGACCAACCCAAATGAAGTGATGGTCAAGTTATATGATAATCTTCACTCGGTCATTGAAGACGTTCCAAGGGCTGATAAGCTCATCATTCTTGGCGATTTAAATGCAAGAATAGTCTGTGATCACGTGGCTTGGAATGGAGTGCTAGGAAAGCACGGAGTGGGTCACTGTAACCGCAACGGTCTATTTTTGCTCCAGACATACGCTGAGCATGAACTCGTGATAACCAATACAGTATTCCTCCTTCCTACCAATAAACGGACGTTATGGATGCATACTCGATCTAAGCACTGGCACCTCATCGAATACACCATTGTCATGAAGAAGAACAGTTAAGGTTGTGCTGAAATACACCAGTACCAAACAGTCTCAAATGTGGATGCTTTGGAAGAACGTCTGAAATCCACCCCTCTCGACAATCAGAATGTGGAAACCTACTGAGCGGCATTCAAAGAGCTGGTCTACAGCACATATTCGGATATGCTAAACCTGGTTTGATGATAACTGCGACGAGATCAAGCAGTTTCTTCATGAGAAACACCGACTCCTTCAAACCTACCTCAGCAACCCAAAGACCACCTCTAGGAAAAATGTCTACAACAATATACGCATAACTGTACAACAAAAACTCTGTCATCTGCGAGACACATGTCTGAGCAACAAAGCTGATGTGATGCAGTGCTACGCAGACCAGCATGACATGAAGAAGTTTTACAATGCCCCGAAAGAAGTGTATGGACCTACATCCTCTGGATCATTCCCCGTTTCTCAGTGTAGACGGGAACACACTAATTACTGACGAAGATAATATTTTTCAGCGATGGAGTAAACTATTTTGACAGCTTCCTGAATCGCCATTTGCCATTCAATGATGAAGCCATCAGTCGTCTCTCCCACTTACCCATCAACATTGCACTGGATGAACCTTCAAGCTTGCTGGTGACACAGAAAGCGATACGTCTGCTCTCCACTGGCAAAGCACCTGGTTGAGACTCCATTCCAGCTGAAGTCTACAATGAAGGGGGCACAGCCTTGATAGACGGGCTACATCAACTGTTTTACTGATGTTGGAGCAAGAGACGATCCCCCAGGAATTCAAAGACGTTTCCATAATCCACTTGTATAAGCGCAAAGGGAACCTTCAACGACCACTAGCGTAGATCCTGTCTCTCAATTGCAGGAAAGATACACGCCATAACCTTATTGAAGCGCCTCACTACGCACCATGACCATGTACTACAGCCAGTAAGCAAGTGTGGATTCCGAAAAGAACGCGTGACCATCGACAAAACACCGACCTTTTCTCCATCTTCGTCGCCTTGACAAAGGCCTTTGATACTGTCAGCAAAGAAAACTTGTGGAAGTTAATGGACAAGTACGGATGCACAAGAACATTCATATCCATGGCAAAGGATTTTCTCGATGATATGCAGACACGACTCCAGGACAATTGTGAGAAGTCTGAGACATTCCCAGTAACCAATGGCGTCACTCAGGGTTGTTCTGGCACCGACACTTTTCAGTCTTTTGTTCTCCGCCATGCTGACTAATGCTTTCTGAGACGGAGAGTTTTAAGTGGGAATTATGTACCGTATAGACCAACACTTTTTCAATACCAGGAGTCTTAAAGTGAAAACCAAGATTATGGAGACACCAAGAGAAATATCTTATTTGCTGATGACTGCGCCCTCATTGATGACTCATAAGCCGACCTGCAATGCAGCGTTGGCAAGTTTTCCAGCTCCTGCACAAACTTTGGTCTCATCATAAGTACCATGAAGGCTAAAGGCCTTCATCAGTCGGCCTATGGAAAGCCAATTGTTGAGCCGAACATCAACGTCAACGGCTAAAAACTCAACGTAGTGAACCGCTTCACCTACCTAGTAAGCACACTGTCACATATCGTCAGTATTGACGACGAGGTAAACCTTCGCATTGCCAGAGCCAGCACAACTTTCAGCAGATTGTATGCCAAGGTCTGGAATAGAAGAGGCAGCAGCATCTAGACGAAACTAAAGGTCTACAGGACTGTTGTACTCCCCACAATATTTTATGCATACGAAACGTGGACGGTATACCAAAGGCACGCCAGGAAGCTGAACCACTTTCACATCACAAGTCACAGGAAAATCTTCAACATCAAGTGGCAGGACAAGGTTCCCGACACTGAGGTACTCGCCCAAGCAGGTCTCCCCAGCATCCACACCATCCAGAATCAGCACTAGCAACGCTGTGTGTGACATGTTGTACGCATGCTAGACCAACCACTCCAAACCTCGGATGACTAGAATCGACGGACGGTCAACAACGTTTTCCTTTGAATAAAGCAGTTTATGCATCCCATTCCCAAATTTACATTTGCATTTCTCATGTCAGAAGGTCATTTTTGACACTGTGACGATCACTGTGCAACCACAAGCCATCTTCCAGTTTAATAATTTTGCTGAACATTTTGTACTAAACAGCCTTATCCAGTTCAAAATAGTTGCCGTCCAAGCTATTTTTAAGATATTCTGCATGCATTGGATCCACATGCCTACTGTTATCTTTGTATAGCACTTCATCCTGACCGACCATTAGTGTTTTATTCTCTGAATACTACAGAGTAAATATTGGAGGTGTACATGCCTCACATCAGTTTCATATATATATATATATATATATATATATGCTCAGTCATATATTTTAAAATTAATTTTAAATATTTCAAAATTAAATATTAATTGTGTGATTATAATTAGTTTGCAAACCATTAATATTTATTATTTAACTTGGGATCTTATGAAATATTGAACATCCGTCAATAATGTATCAAGATATAATATATTAATTTTTAGAAATATGAATCATACATATTGACAATATTAATAAAACTCTTTATCTCTATTTATTCAGACACACACACACACACACACACACACACACACACACACACACATATATATATATATATATATATATATATATATATATATATAACAGATGAACAACAGTGTGGAATTGCTATACAGAATCAATATGATGTACGAGCATCAGGACATACTGACCAGATATGTCTTATTATTTACCTAAATATTTTCGTTTAAGCTCATACATTTATGAAAACGAGAACAGCAGAATGGTTTTCCTGGTATCGAAACTCAAATTATTTAACTCAGACCAATAAACAATGATTATTATTTGTCCGCATGCCCTCATATTGTCTACTAAGTAATCTATTATTTTATAAGTCTGTTAAGTCCGTATTATAATTTCCGTCTAAGTAGAGTATATTTTGTTGTTTGCATGGTTGAGTTGCCCTTTTTTGGTATCAGGGTAACTCTTTGTGGTCTGTTTCTCACATTCAACCATAACATGTTTAGTCTTTTTTTGTAAATGTAGTTTGTTTTACACAGTGGACATTTAGGCGATACTCTGAGCTTGTACCGTCTCACTGCTACCTCTCCAGTCAACCACGCATCATGCATGTATTTGAAGCATAGGTTTTGTATTTTTAATGAACCTAACTTTGACTAGTGTCCCCAAGGACTATCCCAGTTAACGTTTCTATGTTCCTGTTCTACCTTGCATTTTGTCCTACTTATTGTGTTGTCTGTTATCCATTTGTACATTATTTTTGTGTCGATTTCCCATAATTCCCTACTGTCCCTATATTTATTTAGTACTTCCTTTATTGACCTTAATTGCATTGGTACCTCTATTACTTTTGTTAATTTATTGTTTCGGTATATGTCATTTTTCTGCTTCATAAAGAATCCAAAATAGTATATTTATAGCACTTGCCAAGGTATTTTGGGCTCTGCTTTAATTTCCTTAAATCTGTTTATGATGTTGGTGTACTTGATAAGGATAGGGTTTGGCAGAGCTCGACCCCTCCCCCCTTTCGTCCTTATATAATGTATCCTTGCTTATGTAGTGGTTTTAAAGCCTCATATGTATTTAATAATTTCGATATCTATTATTTTTAAGTGTTCATTTTTAATGTATATAGAGTTTATGATATAGGTAAGGTGCATATACATGTAATTTTTGGCTACTTGAGCCCGTTCCATTAGGCTTATTGGAGTGTGTGCCCGGGTTTTCAGGTTTTCATTTATCTTGTCCCTGATTTGTTTGAAGTGGGTGTGGGTAGCAGGGCAAATAACACTTTCCACATCGTTTCCAAAGCATACATACATGTGTGCATTCAGTCATTATTATTCCCCCTTTTCTCTCTCTCTCTCTCTCTCTCTCTCTCTCTCTCTCTCTCTCTCTCTCTCTCACACACACACACACACAGATATAGCTCTAAAACTAATTTTTGTTCAAGTCTTCCAAAACAGGTTTTAATAACTGTTTTCATAGAAAACCTTGTAAAACCTTTTCATATATAGTGCGCATGATGTTCACTAGACAGGTAAATGGAGTTATTGCAGATGTGAAGAACATAGCAACTGTAATGTTTACTTTGAACTGTGGTACATTAGACGATTAGATAGATGTACAGCTAGTCATCGAGAATCAAGCCACACTCCCCGGCGGTCTCGAAATGATATTGTATTAGAGATTAAAATCCGACCTCACCCGCAAAGCCGAAAAGCTTTCTACTTCATTTGTACATTTTTATGTTATTCAGATGCAATGTAGTCTGCCCCCAAAATGCCACTTAATATTGTCCAAATACTCTTTTTAAAACATGTTGCCATTACTATTCTTTTTTTGCCACTTTCTTTACACACAATAGCCTAAAAACTAGTATATTTTATAATATACACATGTAGATAATTCTGCAAATAGTTCGGCACGCCCATTGGTCATGACAACCTCATTCCAGGTAAAAGACGTCTTCTGCGCATTAGCTGTTGCCTAAAAAGAGGTCTCGATCACATGTAAGATATCATTGCTTGCAAACGAAAGTAGAGACCTTGGAGAACCCACGTATATAACGTTCTGAAAGTCGTATTTCTTTCATTTGCAAGCGTGGGGCGTGGGGATAAAGTCTCAAAGTGGCGAACTAAAGTCAGGTAGAATTTTTTTTTAAATGTCTGCATGTTACCAATGTTTCATAATGTCTGTTTTAAATGTTCTTGTTTTAATATTTTCTTCCCAAAAGAACATGTTAATAATTTGAACAAAGGAAATTTCTGGTATTAGATTGTTTTTCTTGTTGTTGAAATGATATTTTATATAAATATATCGCAGCGATGTCTGTTTATTATTTGAAAAAGTTTTTTTTAAAATTTATTTTGTTAGTCTTTATAACGAAATACAGTTGTATTAGGTCACTTGGTTATTTTGTTGCGTTCAATAGTGACAAATGTTTTCCTTACACAGAGGTACAGAAGTCGTACGCATCTCACTATTCTCAGCTTTTTTAACACAGTGAGCAATTTATGTAAATAGAAGGTCTTAGAAGTATATATAGTCTTAATATAGTTAAAGTACTGTAATACATTAGTAGTGAAGACGACCAAAAGATGTGCGCCAAGGCGTTGAAAATCCACTAAAACTCTCCACTGATCTCAAACTCAAATCACAATTGTGTGAGCAAATAGCCTCCTCCTACCCCCAATTCATCCTTGAGGCATGCATCTTGTCTTCATCGTGTTTCATTATGCGTTTAATAGTACTTATTTCTAGTCTTAATTCTGGGAACATCTTGATCTTGTTAGAGAAAAAGATAGTAAAAAACATTAATAATACAAATGGATTCAAATGCTGTTTAAATCTGAGTATTACTAAACCTTTAGAGAAAACAATAAATAGATGATGATGATGATGATGATGATGATGATGATGATGATGATGATGAACTTTTGTTACATGTTTCTCATGTTTTGGATTTTTGGTTTTCCGAATAACAGAACATGTGTATTTATTACCAGCCATCAATGATCTGATGTGTTTGATTCTCTCTCTCTCTCTCTCTCTCTCTCTCTCTCTCTCTCTCTGAATCAAATTGCCATTGACAAAAGTTATTTAATATATCTGATTCTAGGCTTTTATATTAAATTATGGTCTTTGATAATATCAGCGATTTTATTAAATATTTACTTTGCATCAGCAATGTCTGAGGATTACAGTCAGAATAATGTCCATATATATTTTCAACCTGTAGAGCCAAGGATTTTAATTTATTCTGACACTTACTATATCTACATTATTACTACCTTGCCAGGAAAGGCGATGTCTGTCCCAGTAGTAAATTGAGAGCAAAAGAATGTGTTCTTTGGTTAATAACATAGAACATTCGACTAAGAAAAGCGACGTAACCAACGTCACTTCCATCTAAAATAGAAAATAAAGCCGAATACAGTCGATATGGGCAAGAAGGCAAATAACAGATTTCCACATCGTTCCATAAGCATTCAGTCATTATTCTCTCTCTCTCTCTCTCTCTCTCTCTCTCTCTCTCTCTCTCTCTCTCTCTCTCTCTCTCTCTCACACACACACACACACACACACACACACATATAGCTCCAAATAAGAAGTTTGTTCAAGTATTCCAGACAGGTTTTAACAACTGTTTCATACCAAACCTTGGAACATCTCTTTATATATAGTGCGCATGATGTTCACTAGACAGGTAAATGGAGTTATTGCAAATGTGCAGACATAGCAACTGTAATGTTGACTTTGAACTGTGGTACATTAGACGATTAGATAGATGTACGGTTAGGCATCGAGAATCAGGCCATACTCCCCGCCGGTCTATTAGAGATTAAAATCCGACCTCACCCGCAAAGTCGAAAAAGCACTGCACTTCATTTGCACACCGTATACGGAAGTATTTATTTTATCCAGATACAATGTAGTATGCGTCCAAAATGGTAGATAACATTCTGAAAAGTTGTATTTCTATTATTTGTAAGCGTAGGCAGTGAGGATAAAGTCACGTAGTGGCGAACTAAAGTCAGGTAGAATTTTTCAATATCTGCATGTTACGAAGTTTTCATATTTTATATTTTAAATGTTCTTGTTTTAATTATTTCTTGCCAAAAGAAAAATAATAATTTGTAAAACGGCTTTTTCTGGTAGGAAGTAGAAAACATATTTTATGTTACTATTATTTCAATATTGTCCTATATAAATATCTGTTAAGCATTACCTGTTAAAGTTTTGCTTCTTTTTCACCTAATAAATCTCACATTAGATTTATTTCTCTTTGTTGTTGAAATTATATTTTAATTAAATATTTAGCAGCATTGTAGGTTTTTTTAATTACTGATTTTGTTTGTTTGGCTAATATTTAAAACAAAATAAACCTATTTTTGTACATTAGCAATCTAATAGATTGTACAAAATACTTATTTGGGTTTTTTGTTACGCCCTGAAACATCTCTCACGTTGTAATTAAACAACATTTATAGCACTTTGGACTCAATTAGTGTTAGTGTACAGATAAGGTTATTGTCGAACTGTAGTGAATTAGACATTTACATATACGCAAAGGCTTTGAAATGCTGCCAATACTTTACCTTGGTTTCGAAATTAATTGCATTGCATTGCATATGAAAAACTACTTCACGCCCAAGTGGGATAAGACCGGCGCTATTTGTATACTGTATAGGAAGTTTTGCACTGGTCGAGATCCAGCTGCCATCCAATATTCTATCAACAGCTTTTTGAAAAAAATATTTTTTAAAATTAATATTCGGTTCTTTCATTGTTCTTATATGCAATATCTTAAGTCGAGCATATTTTATAACAGATCTCACTTACATGTTTCTTGGAATAGTTCTGCGCGCCGGTTTCGCAATTGTCATGGGTTATAGGCTGCTTACGTTTGTGAGTAATCTTTCGTCTGAAAATTATCTGTAGTCTAATAATTGGACTCGATCATAGGTAAGAAGTAGTTTGCAAAGGAAAAGTAAGGATTCAAAGAAATTTCTGTGAACTTAAGTTCTTGTTTCCGGAAAGAAGAAGTTCCCATTCGGATACTCTCGTATCTCTTTCCTTAGCCAGCATAGTGAGTGAGGGTAAGGTCAGGAATTGGCGACTAAAGTCAGGTAGAGTTTTACTGCATGTTACAAATGTTACATATTTTATTTTCTGTTTCTTATGTTTTAAAATGTTTATCCCAAATCGGGAATAATAATTTGAGAAATGAGAAGACACACATCCTTCTCTACTATTCGAATCGTCTGATATAAATCATACCACGAAAGCATTACTTGAAAACGTATAGCTTCCATGTCGTAGCATTGTCTGTTTGTTTTACTTTTTTAAGTTTGGCTTGCTTTGCTTTTGTATGCGTAGTATATAATACAAAATCAAATTGTATTATGTCACTTTGACATGTTACGTTCAACACCGATGAATGTTTTCCTCACACAGGTGTTCAGAAGTCGTAGACATCTCTCTATTCTCAGCACTTTTCACACATTGCGTCTTTCGTGTGCAGATAAAATCTTGAAATATTGGCAGTATTGTAATAAATTATTATTAAAGTCGACAAAGAGATGTACGATAAGACGTTGAAAATTTACGCTTACTCACTGCTTGACTCAAATTAATATTCCGCGAGATATTACCACCCTACCCCCCCCCCCATTCTCATCATTGGGGCAGATTTTCATCCATCACATCTTTATTATAATTGCATTGTACGCATGCTTGAAGATAGTAGACCTATAAGACTAGGATAACATGACTAACTTTCTATACAGTTCTAAAAATGGAGTACATGCGTTTTTTATCATGTATTTTACAGTACTTATTTATGGTCCTGATTCGGGAAAAATATTGATTTTGTTAGAGAAAAAGAAAGTAAGAAACAGTAATAATCCGTATTAAATCCCATACTGTATAACTCTGAGTATTACTAAACCTTTAGTTAATGATGATGATGGTCTTTTGTTACATGTTTTTCTTGGTTTGTTGTTTGGTTTACTGAACGAGAGAACATGTGTATTTAACACCAGCCATCACTGATCTGATGTGTTTCCTTATCATAAAGAAGCAAATAATCTCTATCTCTCTCTCTCTCTCTCTCTCTCTCTCTCTCTCTCTCTCTCTCTCTCTCTCTCTCTCTCTCAGAATCAGCTTGCCTTCTACAACGATAAACTATTTAATTTAAACAGGATTCTACACTTTTTAATTGAACGGTTGTAATTGATGTATCAGCGGTTTTATTTAATATTCATTTTGCTCCACGATTTGTTTATATAAAGTGTTCTGTGAAACATGAAAATTTTAGACACAATGCCCAATTTTTAAACGTGCATCAGCAATGTATGAGGGTTAAAGTCACGTGAGGGTTAAAGTCACGTGAGGGTTAAAGTCACGTGAGCAACATATCATTTTCTAAATCATTGAAACTTATTTCCTATTCGTGGTTTAATGTGGGAGAAAAGCTGGCTACCAGTTGGAAAATCTATATTTGGGGATTGAGTCATGACCCGATTAGGCAAAATCGTCTGCCATGCATAGGGTTTACTGGACAATCTCTGTTATTCCATTCTTTGAGACCAACAGTCTTTCAGTTGCTGAAGTACCTAGTATGGTCGTCGAGGCACTGTGCTGCTGAACATCTGACCAGTTCCCTCCACTTGTCTTGATCACGTGCCAATGCCTGTGTCGCTGCAAAACTCTTCCTGTTCCTTCTTTTGATGTTGTCAGTCAACTGCTTTATCTGCCTACCTCTCCTTCTGCCACCCTGGACGCTGCCCTGCAGTTTGTTTGTTTGTTTGATTAGGATTTTTTAACGTAGCTTTAACAATTTTTCAGTCATATCGCTACGATGTCTGCAGTGAGTCAGTTTATAGTGATGTCTAGCACTGAGACATCATGCCGCAGACATGTAGCATGATGTCTCACCCAGTCACATTATCCTGACACCAGGCCGACCAGTCCTAACACTAACCTCTTAATGCTGAGCGCCAAGCGAGGCAGCTGTTAGTACCATTTTTGTAAGTCTTTGGTATGACTCGGCCGGGGATCGAACCGACGACCTCCCGCTTCCGAGGCGGACGCTCTAACCACTAGGCCACCGGAGCGGTTCTGCCCTGCAGTACTGTTGTGGATAGACTTGCCTCTAGTGACATTGCGATACAATTTCAGCTTTTCTTTTTGACGGTGTTGAGGCGATCTTCATATTGGCCTTCCTTGCATCTGATAGTGTTATGATAGAACTTACAATAAAAGTTTTTGAATTTGGGGAAAACCCCATACTATGAAAATAGCCATGCATAGTTTGCGATTAAGGAGACGATTAACATAAAAACAACTGCGTTTTTTTTTCTTCAAGATTAAGTCGTTCATTCTGATTTATTTGTATTTTGAAGTTTCATACCTTTTGCCTAGAATACTTTATCCAAGAGAATGGAAGACGTTGATACTACCAATATAAGGCATGAAAGCACTCCAATTACTTATGATGGGTATCTAAAGGTATGTATATATATATATATATATATATATATATATATATATATATATATATATATATATATATAAAGATATATATATATATATATATATATATATATATATATATATATATATATATATAGTTCTGGTGATGTAATATTGGAATGTTAAAATAGGGTCTTTTCAATAATGTAGGTATTTGGTACATGTATAATAATAATAATAATAATAATAATAATAATAATAATAATAATAATAATACACTTTAACGAGGATAACACATTTGGTCACGACTGACTCATCTACCATGTGATACGCAGCTTTGGTAATTGGCAATATTAATTCTGTTGTATAAGACCATACACATAATCCGATATCGTCACACACTTATTATTTCAGATTTAATTTGAATGAATATGTGTGACTATACTGGGAATCATATGCACATGTTAACAATATTCTATACACAGGTACATACATTTCATCATAAATCGTACTTATTTCACATATCGATAAGACCTGTACATATTATTTATGGACATAATGATACAGTTTTCTACTCAGAGAAGTTCATGTCATTCCAGCTGGTCAAGAAAGAATTTCTTTAATGATATTTTAAAAGAAGCAAGGGAATTTAAATTATGTATTCTCTTAGTAATTAATTACATACAATAGGTGCTGATACAGTAAATGAACGTTTGAAATGATTAGTTGTCGACCACGGAAACTAACGATCCGAAGATCGTTGTTAGTCGTCGATCGGAGATTTTTACTCTCAGTATTCGATGATCGTAGTTCAGTTATGTCAGAGATATAACCTGCACTTGGATCGTTTAAACACTTATATTTTATGATTCCTTTAAATAATGAATACGGTTTTTCTAAAACCTAGTAGCCCCTCCTATTGATGCAGTAATACACGTTTTGTTGTGTGTGAAAAGCTGCTTGTGAAGTCAGAAATTGCTCAGAACCCTCACGTTCAAACTTTTCCATGGTGATATTTAATCGAACCTTAAACTGGCACGATATAGGGTTACGACTCTATCGTCTTAAATAAAGAAAAGCCAAAATGGTCTGTATAATTGAAAATATAATTCATTTCCCTAAAATATAAAGCGAGAGGACTAAAAAAAAATCTTACGTTTAATGAATAAATTCCAAAAGTCATAAGTGTTCAATCAATTCCAAATGTTTCGAGTAAACGTTCCAAAGATATTATATATGGTAGCTTGCATGTACATTCATCATTTCTTAAATGTAAACGGAAGCGAAATTAGAAACGTTCTTTCAAAGCTGGCCGGCGTAGAACAAGAAGAAAAATTCCAGTTATGTCCCTTTCGCCATCAAAAATACAGACGAATCACTATTTTATAATCGCCAAAATGTCAGAAATAAATTCACAGTTATCTCGTAAAAGTTATAAATTCAAATAGTTTTTACGCGAATTCACAGTAAGTCCGTATTGCTAATTTTTACATGAATGTTAGAGCACTGCAATTACAGCAAATGCTTAGATTAAGTAAATGTATATGTCCTCGGAATAAAACTCTTCGAAGACTGGTAGTACCACAAAGAGTGCCTTATTCCACGAAATAACTCTATTATATAATACAGCATTACGAATTAAAGAGAATGCAATACCAGTTTTAAATCAATCACCTCGGTATTTCGAAATCGCTGTCAGTAAAGATATCAGCTGTTCTAACACCGACTATTTATAAATTAGGACACCTTGGCCTTTCAAACTCATGTCCCGGAGTTCGGTCAAGTGGTGTTTATTTGAACTACATCTCAACCTTGGAACTTTATGAATGAATCGACGTACTTGACGCATGGCACCTGTTGTTTTTGTATTCGTCGTTCCTACTTTCTATGCTTTTATGTCTTTCATAACAAATGAGTTCATTTTGTGAGATTTCCTGCCTGTACATCACACGTATGTGATCTTCAATAATGGCTGATAAAATGTATTCTCCAAGTAGCAATGCAGTAATTTATGAAATTAGAGTCGTTCTTTAGCATTGACATGTTTGGTTGACTACAAAGGTAATTGTTGCAGGAATTGATGTGCGATTATATTGTATAAACCTCTAAACTTTAAATCTGAGATTTTATTGGGATCCATGTGAGAGGGGAAGGAGATAAGAGCGGGGAAGATGTGTTTTGATGCTATTCTTAATTTTTAATGAGATTATAACCCTGTGGTCAAATTCCCATTAAGTCTATATATGAAAATATCGTTCTTGACCTTTCTTGGATGTACAGTATCATCATGTCTGTAAACAAAGTCATCGCAAATCAATCCAGGCAACACGAGCAATGACCAATATTACAAAATCAGGCACGCGCATGAATAGGTAATACAATATATTTGATATCTGAGAGTAAACTATTGTATTTTTTTCTTTATCTTCAGTTTTCTTTTCCACTCTATTTTCATTTGCATTTCCATGTTTTAGATTAATCAGCTTTTGGACTGTCAAAGCCTAGTCAGCACCAAGCACGGGAAAACTGCACACGATGAGCACCTCTTCATCATTATCCATCAAGGTAAGATGTTCTAATATATTGCTTTTCCCAATTTAATGCACTGTCATTCATGATGAAGTTCCACCTTCCATGGCTTGTTGTAAATTTCGCCTTTGTTCGGCACTTTTTTTTATATATATAATATAACACATACGTTAAATTAATATGTAATACAGAGGTAATTGGAATACAGCCTAATACAATATTGAATAGCAATTGGTGAGGAAGCTTTTTAAAAGGATTGAAATTAACTGAATTTTATATATTTTATGGATTGAAATTTTATATTGTAAAATATAATTTTAAAAATGACTAAAATGCAGTTGAAATATATGAAACTCTTGAAATTATTTTAATTTGTTTTGATTTTATATAACTAGATTTAAAGTTATTGATTTTATTGCTTATTGATTTTATTGCTTATTGATTTTATTACGTTAATAATGGTTTTATGGCCGCAAAATGCGTTTCACTAACTATGAGTTTGCATCACAGATAAAACAGACATATTAAACCCGCTATAAAGTAAAAAATTTCTCAAGGAATTGTTATCCCAATATTAATACTTTTTTGGAAAGCTTGTGAGAAATATTGCACGGAAGGCTCGTCGTCTTGTTACCTCGTTATCAAGAATTTCTTAAAACAACAAGGGCAAAAGTGGAATTAGCATAAATGAACCAAACCGAGTTCAAAAAGTTTTGTGCGTCATCTGGGGCGCAGTTTGAGTCAACCCATTTTGTTTTTGGTATGTGCAATTCAATAAACTAATGTGTTTTTTTACAGTAGAATGTTTTAACTGATAACAACTACCATTTTTTTGGTTAGCAAGAACATTTTTTGCAAATGAAATCTTAATAATTTATTCTGAGATGTCCATGAACAGTCACGAGACACTCCATGGTCATGTCACCTACGAATATTTAAGGGAAGATAACTCTAAACTTATTATCAATACAACTGTTACTCATTTGTTTTCCGGCTTGCCTCCCCTCCCCACCACTTGCTATGGTGATCCGCACATGGGTGGGTGGGGGGTGGGGGTGTTGAGGTTGGCACTTGCCACCATCCCCAAATCCAGCTCCGGTTTTACTTCTAAGCATGTATTGGCATACATGCATACATATGTATAATACATAATAGCTTACCACTACATGTTTTTCACCTTTCTAAAAATAATTCCACGTGCACCCTTGCCACTCAATTTCGATTTCATCCAACCAGTCTCTCTTGCTTCCGCTCGCTCTCAATTACACTTGCTCATCCTCAATTAGTTCAGCTTGCTTTCGACTGCATCCCACTACGTGACAACTTCTTCCGCTCTTTTATTTTTTTAAATTTTTTTTATACTCCAGCCGGCGTCTTTTAACTCAGGTCACTCTGGATTATTCTTTTAGTTTTTGAAACATTTTTGAGTTACACAACAGTTATGGATACTGACTCTCTATTTCAGCTTTCGAGCTATGGTTCAAGCAAATTTTGTGGGAACTGGACTCGGTTTGTAAAGATTTCCCGTCTCTGGTAAGTGTTAGTTTATTTTTAAAGATCTGCAAAACGTATAGTGTTTCATTAGTCTGTTTAAGGTGATACGCAATAACCAGCTTTTAAACTTTGCTTTAGTTCATATATACTCATTCGGTACGTGTTGATTATGTCGTATGTCCTCCAATAAAGTAGCGATTCATATATACTCATTCGGTACGTGTTGATTACGTCGTATGTCCTCCAATAAAGTAGCGATTCATATATACTCATTCGGTACGTGTTGATTACGTCGTATGTCCTCCAATAAAGTAGCGATTCATATATACTCATTCGGTACGTGTTGATTACGTCGTATGTCCTCCAATAAAGTAGCGATTCATATATACTCATTCGGTACGTGTTGATTACGTCGTATGTCCTCCAATAAAGTAGCGATTCATATATACTCATTCGGTACGTGTTGATTACGTCGTATGTCCTCCAATAAAGTAGCGATTCATATATACTCATTCGGTACGTGTTGATTACTTCGTATGTCCTCCAATAAAGTAGTGATTCATATATACTCATTCGGTACGTGTTGATTACGTCGTATGTCCTCCAATAAAGTAGCGATTTAGGTGCAATCATTTTGATTTAACTGTGCACAAAAGACGCCCCTCCCCCTCCCCGATCACCACAACATCTATAAATCTGAGGTAAACACCTTATTAATCGGCATTAACATAATTTCATAACTAATAATTCTACCCTGAGAAAAACAGCTTGTATTTTACTTCATTCATTTTCTATGCATTTTTTCTTTGCTCGATATACCATTTCTTCTGTAAATGTATGTAGAATGGAAATCCCAATATGGTCGACTGAGAAATATTAATAAATATCAATTTTCATAAAGCCATCAAAAAAAAATAATTCCTCTGTTTCAAATTGTCAGTTCCATATATTTTTAGGTTTCGGACGATAGCAAGGCCTTTACTATTCGTAGCAGAATGCATCGTATCAATCTGATTTTGAAGGTAAGCCACATCTTTGTTCTATTGACGACAATGTTTAATTTTCAGTGTGATAGGAATTGTGTACGCTGTCCAATCTCTTATTTTAAAATCTGAGTATTGACCTTAGTTTGGAAAATTAGCGTTTGACTTTTTGAACAAACATTGTCACTGGCATTTTTATGTCAGAATAATTCTAATTTTGTATGAATTGAACTCGTTTCCTACTGTTAAATGGTTGAACATGGTCATGTAATACTTTGGAGTCCTTGCTTCCAGGTCATATCTATTTCAGCCCGTTGCACCATAATAATAACAACACATCCCACCCACCCACGCCTGTAATTTCCGATCAAAATTTAAATTTAACCCTCGACTAAAATTGGCCATTAGACGTTAGACCAATGTAATTGCACTGACCTTTCTGCATTCTAATTTCTTTTGCGAAAGAAGGCATATAACAGACTTTACCAGCCAATCATTATCATTTATTGCATTTCACATCGATAACATATTCCAGCATCTACAAGTGAAAGCTTTGTTAGTAAAATGAGCTGATGTGATGACAGAAAGAAAGTAAATTGGAATTATAAGAATTATATGATCTTGGGTGGGTATTTATCGATATGTAAATTGCTACCTACACACTCACAATATTAACATAAAGTCCTTCGAACTTTATTGCTTTGTGAGTGATTTCGTAAAATGTACATATTGATAAATATCCAATCATGATCATTTAATCCTATATTACCAATAAACACATAACAAAATCATTCCCAAATCCCATATTTAGAGAATTTTTTCAAATTATTTATTTGTACAGAGTCTGTGCGTGGTCGTTAGAGTCAGACTAGTTAAAGCTGTTGATTCATATAATAGGGTAGAGATTTTTCATGAAATATAACACAATGCCTATCTTACTGAACGGTTGGTTTTGCTATTCCTTATATTTGTATATCATTCACTTTGGTTTCCTGAACTTCGTATGACGTCCATTTCTGTGTAATTTCCTTCGCATGACATATATTTTGGTTTCCTTACCTTCTCTTGACATCTACTTAGGTTTCGTTTTTTTCTTCGATAAGAGACAAGTAAGAGTAATTATTTGTCAAGAACTAACACATCAAACATAGTACAAATACATGTCCGCCTAACGTGAATAGAATACGATAAATAATTAGACATTCAAATCTTTCTCTTTTCTCTCTATTCAGCTCGTCCTGGAACACTTCACAATCATGGAAACCATGACTCCTATGGATTTTCTGGAATTCAGGTGAATTTTCCCATCGTCTTATTAATCTACTAAATGGCTTTTATTTGTACTAGTTAATGCTGTTTTTTCGATTCCCCATGAGCTAAAAAAACTGAAAACAATAAAATTAAGAACAAAAATGTTTAGAAACTCATGAAATGAAATTTATAACAGGTAACGGTAAGTATCACGAAGAAAGTTATAAAAATGTGTGCGATAAAAGTGTAACATATGAAAGACTAAATAATAAAGGTTGATTAATGATTGAATTTTTAAAAGTTTGCAAACTTAAAGTATTTTAATCGGGATCTCATCTTATCTTATCATAGCAAATATTCAGAAAAATTATGAATTACCAAAAAAATTGTACCTAATCATATATATATATATATATATATATATATATATATATATATATATATATATATATATATATATATATATATATATATATATATATATATATATCCATAGTGTTAGGACAAAGTCATTAACTAAATTGTTGTTCAGACTGCTGGCAGTGCACTTCATGTGACATGATGTTTAAATTAAAACTAAGGATTAGTCTTCAGACTGCTAACAGTTCACTTCATGTGACTTGATGTTTAAATCAAAACTAAGGCTAAGTCGTCAGACTGCTAACAGTTCACTTCATGTGACATGATGTTTAAATCAAAACTAAGGCTAAGTCGTCAGACTGCTAACAGTTCACTTCATGTGACTTGATCTTTAAATTAAAACTAAGGCTTAGTCGTCAGACTGCTAACAGTTTACTTCATGTGACTTGATGTTTAAACTAAAACTACGGCTTAGTCGTCAAACTGCTAACAGTTCACTTCATGTGACTTGATGTTTAAAATAAAACTACGGCTTAGTCGTCAGACTGCTAAAAGTTTACTTCATGTGACATGATGTTTAAATTAAAACTAAGTCTTAGTCTTCAGATTGCTGGCAGTTCACTTCATGTGACATGATGTTTAAATTAAAACTAAGTCTTAGTCTTCAGATTGCTGGCAGTTCACTTCATGTGACATGATGTTTAAATCAAAACTATGGCTAAGTCGTCAGACTGCTAAAAGTTTACTTCATGTGACATGATGTTTTCAGAACAACTAAAGCTTAGTATGCTGATATAAGCAACGTGATGTTTTGAAAACTTGTTACGCCTAAGGACTGCAAAGATCTGTCAAAGCACATATTTAGTTTTGTCAGCAAATGTTGAAATTCAGCATTTACACGGGATGAAAGAGGACTCTGTAGAATTAGCAACATAGAGACACATAGAATTGTTTTGTTGTACTTTTCCTTCATTTAACCCTCGGATGACTGTTACATTTTGATTTGCAAAACCTGTACATACAGAAATTGAAAAAAATTATCAATTTTAAGGCATTATTACGAGCTAAAAGACAACACTTTTACCGTCCCTTCACAATATATGGTTGCATTTTCGCAACACAGTGACACAGCTGTTGTAGAAAGGAGACAAATTCGTAGTCTGTGTGAATCCTGGATAAATACATACATAGTTCTACAAAATTATGTCAAGATTAGTCACTGTAGATAAACTTTACGTTCATTAATGTCTAAGTTTCAACAGGCACCTGGGCCTCGAGTTGGTTTCGCCAGTAGCTTCCCGTTGGAAGGTGGTTTATCCTGGTGGTTTCTTTGTTCTTTCTCCACTCAAATTTATTGTCCGCAATATATAGTCTATCACGTGCTGATAAACAGTGTAAACCCACAAAACCAAACACTTCTTTGTCCTAATGATTATTTTAAAAGAAAACCTGAGTATTATATGATATTTAATGTTCTTGTATGCATGAAGACGAGCTGGCCTCCTTCGTGAAAAACCTGGATGAAATATCTACAAATTTGACATGGAGATAATCTCCGAGAAGACAAAGCTGATGAAAAATAGTGTCAAACAAATCTCAACCAAGATTAAAGTCAGAGGACAGGACTGGAAAGTACAGCGATCCAGTTTAAATATCTATGTTCCATAATCACCGAAGAGGGATTAAGAGCAGAAATTTTGGCATGAACAGCACAAACAACGGCATCTATGTCAAAGCTAAGACCCATCTGCAAAGACAAGAATATCTGTCTGAAAACTAACATCATACTATTGAGAGCACTAGTCATCTCAATGTTTTGTATTCATGTGAAGTCTGGACCCTGACAGCAGAATTACAGCGAAGAATCCAGGCACTTGAAATGAGATGCTTCAGAACCATCGTTGGCATCTCGTACATGGACCACATCACAAATGAAAAAGTGCTTAACACTATCAGGCACAAAGTAGGCCAATATGAAGACCTCCTGACCTCTGTCAGATCTTAACGCTGAAATGGCATGGCCATGTCACTAGAGCCAATAGCATATTCACAACAGTACTGCAGGGCAGCGTCCAGGGTGGCATAAGGAGAGGTAGACAGAAAAAAGTGGATTGACAACATCACAGAATGGACCAGGAAACATTTTTCGGAGACACAGGCATTGGCACATGATCAAGACAAGTGGAGGAAACTGGTCAGATGTTCAGCAGCACAGTGCCTCAACGACCACACTAGGTCAAGATATTGATGATGATGATGATGATGATGCATTTTTCCATGTTTTTTATTTAAACTAGCGGTAGCAAGTTTGGGAAAGAAAAATGAAATCTTGCGAAATGATTTAGTGTGGTGTGATGTGGTGTCTCGACCTTACAAATGGGTCTAATAAAGTACACTGTCACCGTGGAAAAGGTTGTGATTTGTCGAGGGTGATTAGTGTCAAAACACATGCAAATACTGTGATATTATAGATATTTTCATGCTACTATTTCTTCACAGGTAATGTTCACCAGATAGTCGTCTTATCGTATGTCTCCCGTCTTTTCTTCTATGTTCTCTTCTTTAAAGTTTATTTTTCTACTTCTGCTTCTTCTTCGAACTGCTGCAACTACACTTACTGCTATTGCGGATACTGCTATTGATGCCATTGTTTGTTTCATTCCGTCGTGCGCAGTATTTATTACATGTTGCAAAAACTACTTGGTCTCCCAACAAAGAAACCTTTTCTGGTAATTATGTACGCAAAAGTTTGAGAAAAATTGTCACCGGAACAAGGCATTTAAGATAGTGTTTATAGAATTATAAAATACTATTAAACAATTTAAAACAAGGTGTACATCTAACATCATCGACCTTCTACCCACTTCACATTGGGATTCAGATGTGAAAGTTATCATAATTGACTCATCTACACCTTTAATTAGAATTCTTTGACATGCTTCTAAACAAAGAGTAATATTTCCAAGTTGTCAGTGCCTACGAAGATATCAATAAGTCACTCTAATTATACGAATAGAGCAAATAATTTACTGTCGGCTAAATTGTAGAACAAAACCATATTATCCGCGATTATAATTCTTAAATATGCTGGGCATCTGTACAATGTCATTTTGAACTTGGGAGTTATACCAAATGTAGTCCATCTATCATTACGTTTAAGGGCATTTAAATATTCCTGACATGTTAACAAAATATATTCCTTATTTATCTGTATCATGTTTGTAACAAATGTGACTTACTATAACATTTATATTTTTACCAATACATTGCATGGGCTACTTAATTCTTTACCAATACATGGAATGGGCTACTTATCACTCTACAAATGCATTGCAGTGGCTACGTACCGCTCTACCAATACATTTTACGGGTTATGTATCTCTGTATCAGTACATTGTAGGGGCTACTTATATCTCTACTGAAATAAGGGCTAATTATCACGGGTATCAGGTTTTCGGATTCTACAGCTACGTCTGATCTAAAGCCTTTCACAGGCGACTTACC